>MCFH01000115.1:0-39903 GCA_002104945.1 Piromyces finnis
ATTCTCGATACAGTTCCTTTTTCAATAAATCTATAATATTACATAATATTATATTATAACATATATATAATGTATAATGTATGTTAAATATATTTTTATTAAATAAATTAAATTAATATTCTTTATTATATTCAGTATAATATTCATTATAATATTTATGAAATACTACTTTAATATTTCATCTAAATTATTAACTACTTCTTCTTGTATTCCTGATATTGTAATAGTATTATTATTTTCCCATATATTTATATCTTTACTAGGAGTATCTGGATGAAGTAAATCTCTTAATTGTTCTTGATAAATTTCAATAAACATTATCTTCACTACATATTCCATTTCATTTAATTCAGTCTTTTTATTCTAAAATATTTCAAAATAAATATTTATATTTAAAAATATATTTGTTTATATTTAAAAATTAATAGCAGATAAAATTTAATACCTCAATTCCATTATATACTCCTTGGATTACACGAGGGATAATACCAACACTTTCTTTTGAATTTAATGAAGAAGTTTCACTACCCATTGTATATGTTTTTCCTGTACCAGTTTGCCCATATGCAAATACTGTAATATTTATACCATCTAAGAAATTGTTAATTAAAGATGGACATAGTTTATTATAGATAGTTTCTTGAGTAGTAGAGGGTCCAAATATATAATCAAACGAAAATGTTCTTTTTGAACTACCTGAGTTATGTTCTTTGTTAATAACGATTTGATTTGATTCAGTTATATATTGAAGACAAGCTTTTTTATTTTCATCTAATGGTTTTATCTAAAATATCAATAATGTATTATATCAACCAACATAATTTTTGATAGCATAATTAAATTTATTTTAATACTATTGTAAATTTTTAAAATATTTTATTATTTAAAAAAACATACACGAATTGCTACTTGCATATAGCTTTCATTTCCTTCTTTTTCTTCTATAGTTTCAGTCATTGTAATAATAATGTTATCATATAATAAAGTTCTATTAAACGAAAACTAAAATCAATGTATTTAATGTATTTAAAAAAATAATAATAATAATAATAATAATAATAAAAACTAAAAAAAAATTTATATATATATTTTATATTAAAAATTATTAGCTGCGCGTTAAAAGTATAATTATATAATTTCGATATAATTTAATAATAATGTTAATTAGCTATATTTTATGAAATATATATTTAAAACATAATTTTAACTCCTAAATAATTATTATACTTTTTTTTATATAACAAAATTTTAATTTTTTAATTAATTAAAAAAAATAAGATAAAACTAAACAAAATAACAGTAATATTTTATTTTATATTTATTATATATATAATTAAAATTTCAACACTAATTAATAATAAATAAAATATTCAAAGTATTACAAAAAATATTAAATAATCTTTCAAAATAAACTAATCAAATATTATAATTGTTTAAATTTATATATTTAAAATTTATTTTATTTTTAATACTTTATGTATTCCTCTTAAAAACATTATTAATATATAAAATAATAGATATTATTATTATTATTATTATTATTATTATTATTATTATTATTATTATTATTATTATTATTATTATTATTATTATTATTATTATTATTATTATTATTATTATTATTATTATTATTATTATTATTATTATTATTATTATTATTATTATTATTATTATTATTATTATTATTATCAAAATTGATTTTATTTATTATTTAAAAAAAAGCTTATTTTAATTATTACATATCTTTTTAACATAAATGATAAAAAAATTTGCAATAATTTTTCTAAATAATTTTTATTCTAATTTAATTCTTGCATTTTTCTTTTTATCTTTTCTGCTAGTTTTTCTCTTCTTAAACTGAATTGGTTTATCATCATTAGAAGTTTCATCATCAATAATTAATTTCTTTTCCTCTATTTTAAAGTTTTTTAAATTATCAATATCTTTTTCTTCTTCATACACTACTTGTATACTTGAATTATAAGATGATTCCTTAGCATGAAATACATTACCATCTTCCTCTTTATTATTTTCATCTTTAAATAACAATGCAGGGGGATCTTCAACACTCTCTTCTGGTTCTACAACTTCCCATTGACCTATTCCTGTATTTTTATCAATAATTGGTTTATGGTCTTCTTTTTTCTTTTTTTCTTCTGTATCTTTTTTATTTACATATTCTTCTGTATCTTTTGTTTCTGGGTTATAATACGAAAAATTCACTTTCAAATCTTTTGTTGATAACTTGCTATCATTAATACAATCTTGTGAGTATTGTTTATAAGCTGCCTAAAAATTTAAATAAAAATATTAAGAATTATAAATATATTCAAATATATATATAAGATAATAACGATATAAAATAATATATGGAAGAAGAAAATTTTATTCATTTCAATTATTCTTCTTCTCTATATTCCAAAATTACTTTTTCAACTTGTTGCAACATTCTTCTTGTTGCTTCTGCTTCCTTATCTTCTTCTTGTTTTCTTTTTTGAACATCTCTAATATACATCTGAACTATTTCTTTATGTTTTCTTCCATTATCATGATTTTGCCTACTCTATATAATATTAATTACATGTTTCTTTAATTAAATGAAATTAAATATAATATATATATAATATGATTATTATATTATATATATATAAAGTATATAAAGTATAAATTACTTTGTTATTGATACTATACAATTTTATTATCTGTAATGTATATTTTACAATATTTACAATAATATTTTTTATTTGATACCCAATATTCTGACCTAATTGAATTTATAATATTTAAAAAAAAAAAGAAAAAAAAAAGGTAATAAGATTAATAATACATTAAGATTTTAAGTATCTTTCAAAAAAAAAAATAATAATAATAATAAATTTAAAGCTTAATAAATATAGAATTAATTTAGTTTATCATAATTTTAATTCATATTATTAAATATATAGTAAAGAAAACTTGAAATGTGTTAAAATTTTAAATCTCGAAATTATCAATTTTTATTTATATTTTTGATATATCTTAAAATGTAAAACGTAATAGAAAATATATAAAAATTACATTTTTTTTATTTTTTCTTTCTTTCTTTCCTTCTTTCTTGCTATTTTTACAATAAAATAATTATATTGTTATTTATAAAAATTAATTAAATACTAAGTTTATTAAAAAAAAAAAAAAAAAAAAAAAAAGTATTCTATTTTCCTTTTTTCAATTATAATTATATTACAATTCTAAAATGGTTACTAAATAATAAAACTGAAAGTTTTTTTATAAAATTGAAAATTTAATAATTTGGTGTCAAAGTTATGTATAATCATAATAAAAGTATGATACACGTGCAAATTCATTAAATAGAAAAAAAAAAAACTATTTTATTTATAATTTATAATTAAACTATTAAACTTTTTTATTTTTAAATTTTTTCATAAAAAAAGATATTTATATATATAATTAAAATAGTTCTATTATTATTATATTAACTAACTGAATAATACCTAATATTTTTATAAAAAAATATATATTAATATTCAAATATTAGAATTTGGAATGTCATTTTCATATTATAAATAACAAAAGTGTAATTATTATCAATATATTGTAATAAATTATTTATTATCATAATCATATTATAATAACATTTTTTTAAATGTATATATTATTGTTATAAAATGTGAAATAAAAATATATTTATCCTGGAAAAAAAAAAAAAAAAAAAAAAAAAAAAAAAAGAATAAAATATTAATATTAATAAAAAAATAGTTTCATTCTCTAAAAAGTATATTTTTTAATATATAAATCATAGACCTCTAATAATAAACTATAATTTAAAATATAAAAAATGGGAAAAGTTAACAGTAAAATAAGTAGTGAAGATTGTGCAAAATTTTTAAAAAAAACAAGCTGTATTATTTTTATTATAATTTTTATAATTATATTAATATAAAGCGAATTATAATATTTTATTATTCTTTTTATACCTAAAATATGAAATCTAAATTGGATTTCCAGTTACAAAAAAGGAAATATATCAATGGTATTAATAATAAATTATTATTTTTGTTAAATTAAAAATTTTTATAAAAAAAAATGCTATGTATTATATAATAAATACATATATATAAATATATACAAAGGTATAAATGTTTTTACAAATCATGTCCTGAAGGATTCATAAGCAAAGATCAATTATTAAGTATGTATTATGGAGCATTTCCTGATGGAGACCCAAAAAATTTTGTAGATATAGCATACAGAGCAATTGATTTAAACAATGACGGGTCAATAACTTTTGATGATTTCATAATTACTCTAGATGTTTGTAAGAAAAATTCTACTGAAAAAATTGATTGTAATTACTTATATTTTTTCTTTTTCAAAATTTGATTTTTTTTTTTTTTTTTTTTCTTCTATCAAATTCATCTTAATCTAATACTTATATATATAATGTATTAACATGATTTATGAAACTTAATGTTAAGGGATATTTCGGTTTTTTGATATGAATAATGATGGGAAAATAAGTAAGGATGAATTAAAAAATTTTGTGGATGCTATATATAAAATGTTAGGACAAAAAGAAGTTGATAATTTACTTGACAATACTGTGGAAAAAAGAGTTAACAAGGTAAATAATTAATTATATGGAAAAATATATATAATAATAATAATAAGGAAATTTAAATAAAAAAAAACTATTTATTTATTTATTTATTCATTTATTTATTTATTTATTTATTTATTTATTTATTTATTTATTTATTTATTATTTATATAACTTTTTTTTCCATATTTCAGATTTTTTCTACAATAAACAAAGTAAGAGTTTTATTAATAAATGCCCTTACAAAAAATTATATATTTTATAGAATTTATTTATTTATTTGTTTTTATAATATTTCTTTTAATTTATAACTTACAAAAGGACAAAGATATAATTACAAAAGAAGATTTTGGACAATTAATTAATAATAACCAAACAAAAGAATTATTAGCAATAATTAAATTAATGATATAAATTGTTATAATATGAATATTAGAAACTTTAAAAAAAAAAATAAGATAGATTAAACTAATATGTATATAAATTATAGTTTACTTAATATAATTACTACTATCTAAAATTAAGTTGAAGTACACTTACTGCTTTTATTTTTATTGTACTAATTTATCTAAAGAATAATTTAAATATTAAATATTAAATATTAATAATAAAATGAAAAACTAATAAAATTAAAAATATTATTTATTAATAATATTAATAAAAAAGAAAAGAATATAAACTTTCTCTTTTTATGTACTATGTATATATTGAATAGTAGTAATTTTATTTATACTTTTAATTTTAAGGATTATTTTCACACTTTTATAAACATAATAATTCTTTCATCATTATGTATTTCTATTATTTTAATTTTATTATATTTATAAAATATTTTATTTAAAAATAAAACTAATATATTTAATTACCATATTAAGCAATCTAAAACAAAACATAATTCTATATTGAATTCATTTAAAATTTTTAAATTTTATACTGTTATATAGAAAATTCTACCCTTCAAATATTCACATGATTTTATATCATGTATTTCTGTTTTTGAATAAATTTATAAATTAATCCAATTATTGTATAAAAAAAAAAAAAGAAACAATAAAATATAAATAAATAAAAATAAATAAAATCTTATTAATTATTTATATTTTCTTTTACAATATTGGCAATAACATATTATACAAAAATATAATTAATGGTAATGGTAATCTATAATAAAAGTATAAATAAGAAGACATATACTTTGATTAATAATGATTCTATATAATTTTTAAGCTAAAAAGAAAATAACTTATATAAAAAATAATAAAACAAATTATTATTAAAAGAAATGGGATTTGTCACGTTTATACATGTGAGTATAACCATCAATAAAAGAGTCTAAAATTTTCTTTTATATATATTTGATTGGGTAATATTATTTGACCATTTATAAAATAATATTTAAATTAAAAATAATGTAAAACATGAATAAATAAAATGATATATTATTGATTTTATGTATTAGTAATTTTTACATCAAAAAAAAAAAGAAAAAAGATAAAAGAATTTTGTTTATTTTTTAAAATTATTAATTAAAAAGATTTTATTTGAAAATATTTATATTTAATAAATTAGACATATATATTAAAATACAATGTAAAAAAATATTAATTCACTTTTTTTAATTTATTTTCTAATTGTATAATAACTACTGTAATATATAAATACAATTGATTAATATACTGTAAATATATTTTCATAAAGAATAAATTAAATTATAAATAAAAATATCAAATAAAATAACATTTATATACAACATATATTATAGTTTATTATTTAAAATAAAAAAAAAAAAAATTATTTCTTTGCTCTCTTTTTTTATTATTTTGTATTTTATAATTATAATAAAATATATAATAAAAAAACATATCTTATATTTTTTTTTATAATACTAGAAAGTATAGGAAATATATTTGTATATTAAATTAAGTAATTATCTTTAAGATAAAAAATATTTATATTTATACAATCAATAAAAATTAATAAATATAAATATATAACTTACTCTTCTTTCAATAATATAAATAATAATATAAATTTGCTATTTCCCAAAAAATTAACAATCAATTCCATTTTTAAAGTTTAATTTTATCATAATATAAAATGGTCAAGGATACTAAACTTTATGATACTTTAGGTGTTTCACCAGATGCTACTGAAAATGAACTTAAAAAAGCTTACAGAAAATTAGCTTTAAAGTATCACCCAGATAAGGTTAATAATTTATTAAAAATATTTGATTTTAAAATTTGAATTAGAAATATATAATAATCAAAATAATTATAATGAAAACGATAATATTAGTAATAGCAAAAAATAAAAATAAATTAAGAAATAAAATTTTGTTATATTATTAAATATATATGTAATAATAAAAAAATAGAATCCAAATGCTGGAGATAAATTTAAAGATATTTCACATGCTTATGAAATTCTTTCTGATAGTGAAAAGCGTGCTACTTATGACAGATGTAAGTTGTTAAAGTAGTATAAAATATTTTTATAATTCTTATTAATAAATTAGGAACATATATTGTATTTGTCAAATTATAGTTGGTGAAGAAGGTCTTAGTGGTGATGCTATGGGTGGTGGCATGGGACCAGATGATCTTTTCAGTCAATTCTTCGGAGATGCTTTTGGTTTTGGTCGTTCAAGACATAATGGCCCACAAAAGGGAAAAGATATGGTTCACACTATCAAGGTTTCTTTAGAAGAATTGTATAATGGTACTACTAAGAAATTATCTCTCCAAAAGAATGTTGTTTGTAGTAGCTGTGATGGTAGAGGTGGTAAGGAAGGTACTGTCAAAAAGTGTACTTCTTGTGATGGTACTGGTATTAAACTTGTTGTTCGTAGAATTGGTCCAATGATTCAACAAATGCAACAAACTTGTCCAGAATGTAATGGTGAAGGTTCTATCTTCAAAGAAAAGGATCGTTGTAAGGTTTGTAAAGGAAAAAAGATTGTCAAGGAAAAGAAGGTTAGTAATTTCATGTAGTAATAATTTAAATAATATATAATTTATTAAATATTTGGTTAATATTTTATTGTTATGTTAATTTTATAAATTTTTTAATATATCTTTTTATCAATTTAAAAAATTTATAAAGATTTTGGAAGTTCATGTTGAAAAAGGTATGGTTGACCAACAAAAAATTACTTTCTCTGGTGAAGCTGATCAACAACCAGGTATTAGAGCAGGTGATGTTCATATTATTTTAGAAGAAAGAGAACATCCAAGATTTAAAAGAAAAGGTAATGATTTATATTATGATGCCAAGATTGACCTTTTAACTGCTTTAACTGGTGGTGAATTCTCAATTAAGCATCTTGATGATAGATACTTAAAGGTTACTATTATTCCAGGTGAAATTATTAAAAACGGTCAATCAAAATGTATTGTTGAAGAAGGTATGCCAACTCATCATAGACCATTCGATAAGGGTAACCTTATCATTAACTTTGAAGTTGAATTCCCAGAAACTAGTTGGTACACTCCAGAAAAGGCTTCTTTATTAGAACAAGCTTTACCTCCACGTAAGGAAGATAAAATTCCAAAGGATGCTATAGTTGATGATGTCACTTTAAGTGAAATTGATAATACTAGAAGAGAAGGATATTATTCAAGCAGAGATGATATGGAAGAAGAACAAGGAAGTGGTGTACAATGTGCTACTCAATAAGCAATATAACATTATGTAATAAAGGGATTATGCTTTTTATTTAACTACAATGACGAAAAAAATAAAATTTATTTAGCATTAATAAATTCGTATAAAAAAATAGATAAATTACTGATTTTTATGATTTTTGCTATATCAATATTAATAGAATAAAAGAAAAGTAAATATAAAAAATAAAACAGTAAAATTTTATTATTTCCTTTATTATCTTTAAAATTGAAAGATAATAAAAATTAATCATCATATTAATAACATTAAATTAATTTAATATAATATTTAAAAATAAAAAAATAAAAAATAAAAAAAAAGTAAAAAAAAATATCTCGTCTATATAAAGAAATAAAAAAATAATAATAATAAAATATATAATTGAAAAGAAATTTTTTTTTTATGTTATGTTAGGCTAAAGTTGGTGTCTCCAAAAAAAAAAAAAAAAAAATTAAAGTAAGAAATAAAAATATAGTATATTTTTTAAAGTTTTTAATAGATTTTATTGATAATTTGGTAATTACAAAAAGTTTAAAGGATTTATATAAATAAATTAAAGATTTTCTCACAATTAATAAATTATATATATTATAAAATTATTGTAAATCCTGTTTTTAATAATGTAATTACTTTAAATTTTGAATATATTGAATAATATTATCAATGTAATAGCTGTTTCTATGTTTACTGCGAACGCTATTAAGATATTCAATGATCATAGTCTTTAATGGAATATTTGACATTGGGATTAATGAAGTATGACTTGCTAATGCAAGACCTTTAAAAGTTTCGCATACAGCATTCTATTAAAATTTATATATATATTTGTTAATAAAATGAAAAATAAATATATATATATATATGTCATATGAAATGTAAAAATAAATAATATCCATAGTTTACCTGAATAATATTATTAGAATCATCTAAATGAATGGATAATCCCTTAATCATAGTTTGATAATGAATATCATCTAATGATTTTTCAATATAAGATTCACCGGAATTCATTTTATTATTTTGAATATAATCTTGCCATTGGGCAATACAATTAAAAAGATATGGAAAAGTTTTTGCAGTTTGATTTCTAATAACATCACTAGCATCATCCATTCTTTTTAATAATTCTGGATAAATTTTTTTAAATAGTTCAGCTAAAACATAAAATAATAATAATAAGAGTATATATTGAATTATTAAAGATATATAAATAAATAATTCAAAATCTTATATATAATAATTTTTACCATTATAAGCCCCGCAATATTCTTTATTGAATAATTTAACAAAGATTTTTAAGACATTTTCACGTGTATTGATATCATCATCTTCTAAACAACTAATTAAAACAGGTAATAATTCTTTTTCCATAACATCTTCAATACACTGAATATTGATAATACGTTCTGTATTTTCATATAATCCATCTTGCAAATTAAGATAAGCTAAGAAGCATTCCATATCTCTAGCACGAATAACAGTTGCTTTTTTGCCAGCTCTCCAAATGCCATTAGCAATAAATATATCAGTAATGATTCTCTTAGAATACATTGGTAATTGATGTGTTGAATTCAAAGTTAATGGTTTGGTCTTTAATAACTTATGTAATAATGAGAACATTCTAAAATACAACAATTGAAATGATTTATTGAATATGTTCAATTTGTTGAGTTTATTTTTTAATTATTAATATTGATATAAATATATTGTATATGTGAATTATTTTTATTATTATTAACATTGTAATATTGTAATATTTCAAAAAATTATATAAATTAATAAAAAAATATTTCATTAAATATTTTTTTTTTTGTATTTGATATAAATTAATTTAAATAAATATTATTACCTAATTCTTGTTTCGAAATCTCTTTCAATATTAAATAACAAAACAAAATTTGAAATAATAATATCTAATCTTTGACCAATTAATTCATCTGAATTTTCAAGTAAAATATAATAGACCTTTGGCTCAATAGAATAAGAATTCCATACATCAATAGTTTTAGTTAATTCATTCATTAAGGTATCAAAATAATAATTATATAATTGAGGTATGGATTCAAAATCATGTTTTTCAGTTAATAATTTTAAAGAATTATCAATCTAAATATAATAACAAAATAATGTTTTATCAGAAAAAAAATAAATTCATACATTATTAGTATATAATTATTAATTTTATAATTATATATTATTATAATTCTTTTGTTAAATTTTATACTTAATTAATTACATTATGCTGCATTTCCTTAACTCCAGGAACATTAACATTATTCTCTGTAGACTTTAATTGAACAAGAATATAAAAGTACTTAAATCCAATACTATCTTCTAATGAATTAAAAGCTTCATTGATACTGGCTGGTATTAACTTATTTATAATTTCTTGTAAAACAACAGAAACTTCTAATAAAAGATAAGCATTTTCATTATGAATTAATTCATTTTCATTTATTACAACAGATATATACTTAATGGTAGAAGATAGTTTTTCTGGATCACTACCACGAATAAGTGATCCCAAAACTTTAAGACAACCAATACGACTTTGAACAGCTCCACCAGCACTTCTTTTAATTTGTGGTGTAATAACGTCAAGCCAGACTGATGGTTCAACATAACGGCCTAATAACTCGGATGATTTTCCAATCTATAAGAAAATAAAATCAATAATTAAAATAATTATTGTTTATATATCTTAAAATTTATCAAAATGAAAAACTTACAGATTGAAGTAAAGAAATTTCATCAGTAGTACAAACTTTACAAAATATTGGAATTATAGCATTAGTGTAACCAGTAATATGTTCTTCAACAAAATCAAATAAAGTAACTAAAATTTGACTACTTTTATTCCTTCTTTCTGTAGTCCAATCTTGAATATCTTCTAATAACTTATCTAAAATTTTCATAATATTATCTCTAACAATATGTCTAGAACCAATTCTTGGACGGTCTAAATTTTTTGAATAATAAAATTTATATAAAAATATATATAGAAGCATTTGATATTGATATTAGCCTAAATCGCAATTATCATTCTTAGTAATAAAAATAATAGTAGTAGTATTTTTAAATAAATAAATAAAAATATAATCATAATATATCAATAATAGCATACCAGAGTTATTATTATTTGGTGTATAATCTAATTGATCCTTTAATCTACTTTCCCAATCATATTCATATAAAGCACCAATTTCATTCATATACGATTTACATTGTTCTTGGTATTTTGGAACTTCGTCAACAAAACCTGCAAAAAGAAGTGGCAATAATTTATCACCATAACTATAACGGTCGCGTAATTTTAATAGCCATTCACTAACAGTTTTATACAAAACCTCGCGAACAGAGCCTGTTTTATCAAGAGTTAAATTACGAAGGGTATTAATAATATCATTTAATCCTGAAGCATCAGCAATAACTGCATATTTTAATGCCTTTTATTAAAATATATTAATATAATTATTAATAATAGCTTTACTATATTGGAAATATATAATTAGCATTCTATATATTATCAACTAATAATGAATATTATATAATTACTTGTAAAGCTATTATTCTAACACTGGAATGCTTATGTTGTAAAGTTGGAACTAATGACTTTGTTATTTTTTCACCAAAAAATGAAACTTGATGTTCAGCATTTTCAACTAAACTAATTATTATTTTACATGAGACTTTTTTAACTTCTGGATATGAGTCTTGAAGAGTTCTATCTAGAATTCGAACAATATCTTCAACAAATGGTGTTATTTCACGTTTTGAGATATCTGATATTTTTAAAATTAATTCTACTGTTGCTAAACGAATTTCTTCTGATGGTTCAATGATTTCTGGTTGTGAATAGCGATTTACAAAAACTGGCATTATATAAGATATGAAAGGAATAGGATCAATCGTTTCAAAAAATCTTTAAATATAAAATATTTTATAAAAAAAATAAAAATAAAAAATAAATTTATTTTAATATATCTTATTTGTATTGACATTTATTAACTTGAATTAATTCTTTATATTTTTGAATTATAATTAAAATTAATTAATATTAAAATGCATTAAATTATTATTTATGAATATCATCTCTATTATATATGTTAATTAATATTACTCTGTTATAATTTGTGTTGAAAGTTCACGACATTTTTCAATTGAATCACCAAGACATCTTACTAAAGCATTAGATATATTAAAGAATAATTTTTGCAAAATCTCAATTGATAATCCTTTTTTATTTCCAATTGTTTCTTTTTTAATTTTTTCTAAAGATCTTCTTTTTGATAAACGATCTGAAGAAATCTCACTAATAATATTAATATCACGTTGTATATTCTAAAATGTTATAGCATGTATGAATTAAAATAATTAAAAAATATACATTTATTCAATTTTTTTTTATTTTACATATAAATATCATTAGCATTTATGATGATAATAATGATGATAATAATAATTACACTATACCATTAATACTTCATTGAATTTCTCTTCCTGTTCTTGAGTTAACTCTTTCATTTCATGATTATTTATTTCATCAGGTAAAAATTCAGTCATCATCGTATTTCAAAATTATAATATAGTTATTAAATTTTATTTTAAAAAAAAAAAAAAAAAAAAAAAAGAGAAAGAAAGAAAGAAAGAAATGAAGAACACTATTTTTCAATATATATATGTATATAACAATATATAATAAATATTAAAAATATATTTTCTGAAGATTTAGATGTAAATTCCAACTTTTTATAATACACTTAATTATTATTTAAAAAAATATATATATTACTAATAAAAAACTTTAATTATATTAAGTGTTTTTTTTTTTTTTTAATTTTTAATTTATTAAAAATTTTTTTTCTTTTATATTAATAAAATAATTTTAAGGGTTAAAAGAAGTTGTTAATGGTTAGGATTAAAAAGAGTAAAACACTTCATTTGAAAAATTGTTACTATCCATATTAATAGGAAAATGATATTTTTAATAAATACAAATGATAAATTCATACTTAATATTTTATGTTTAAAATGTTTATGTTTCTTACATTTATAATAAAAGAATTTTATAGTGCTTTTTATATTAATATTATTTTATTCTGAATTTTTGAATTATTGCTGAATACTATTTTTATTTAATTTTACAATTTAGCATTAATCTAAAAAGCATATAATAATTAGTTTTCATTTCTTTAAAATAAATTATTAATAATGAAGAATCATATTAGTATTCATTTATTAAGGAAATAAATATAATATTATAATAAAATAAAAATGTCAATTAAAGACAGATAAATAGTATATTTTAATTTATATGTTATAAAAATATTATAATATTTACTAAATAGCAATAAAGAATTTATGATACATTTATTTATTTTAATTTCAAAACGCAATATTTTGTAAGACTATATTAAATGTTTTTATTATAAAAGTTATATAGTTTACAATTTCAATAAAATTAAATAAATATATAAATAATCTAGTAAATAAATAATTTAAATAATTAATATATTAATATATGAAAAAGTTAATACTATTATAAAAAATAAATGAATGAAAAATAAATAAATAAATTAAATTTGTACTTTTATTACTTATTTATATAATTACTTTTATTTTAATATTTTAATAACATTAAATATTTTATTTATTATTTCTATTGTTTATTATTAATTATTCCTAAAGCTGTTGTAAATTAGTAAATTAATATTTTATAACAATAACAAAATAAAGCACAGCACAACAACAATAATAAATAAGGAAACAAAAATTTAAATATAAAGCAATAATTTATTTATTTATTTATTTATTAATTATTTTTAATATTGTCAATTAGTATATTTCTTTTTTCCTTTATATAACTTTTATAATTTATTTATTGTTGATTTTATATCCAATTTATTTTCTTTCTCTTTTTTTTCTTTTCTTCTTTTTATCATTATCATTATTATTATAGTTTTTATTCTTTTTAATAAACGCAATCCTTTAATATAACGAAACAACATTTATATTTATAAAAAGCAATCCTAACAAATAAATTTTTTAAAAAATATAATTATAAAAGGTATGTTTTTTAAGATGTTAAATTTATAAATATTATTTTTATTTTTTATTTTACTAAAAACTAGATAAGAATAATGTAATAAAATTATAATTTTTAGAAACAATAAAGTGAAAGAAATATGGAAGTATAACAAGATTTAAATTTCAATGAAATCCAATAGTTTTAATAATGTAATACACTTAAAAAATGTTAATTTTGAAATTAAATATGATAATAAAATAATAATATAATAATAATAAATATAATAATAATAAACATTGTAACAACAACAACAATAATAGTAAACATAATAAATATAATAATAATAATGAACATTGAAATAACAACAACAATAATAATAGTAAACATAATAAATATAATAATAATAATAAACATTGAAATAACAACAACAATAATAATAGTAAACATAATAAACATAAATATAATCATCATCATCATCATCATCATAATAATAATAATAATAATAATGAGGAATATATATTTCTTTTTAACAGAATAACCATAATGAAGTAATAAAAATAAAAGACGATAAATTGTTATTAATTAATTTTATTTTTGCTAGAAAATATATAAATTTATTTTCATTAACGATAGTAAAAATTATTATTAATATAGCAAAATTTAAAATATTGTTAATAAAAAAGTAGCATAATAATATTGTAAATATTAACTATTTATTATACATATATAATATATAATATATATAATAATGTAAAGATGTCTGCACCACAACCACCACCAATTTCTTTCCCACCAGATCTCCAAAGAAAGTATCAAATTACTCGTGAATTAGGTCAAGGTGCTTATGGTATTGTTTGGTAAGATATAGTAATAATAATCTTGATATAATTATTTTAAAGTTATGATATGGATATAATAATATTTATATAATATATATAATATAAATAAAATATATGAATATAAACTTAAATTTATATATAATATTAAAAAATAAAATAAAATAAAATAAAATAAAATAAAATAAAATAAAATAAAATAAAATAAAATAAAATAAAATAAAATAAAATAAAATAAAATAAAATAAAATAGTGCTGCTAAAAATATTCAGACTGGCCAAGAAGTCGCTATTAAAAAGGTTACCAAAATCTTCGATAAACCAATTTTAGCTAAGAGAGCATTAAGAGAATTAAAATTATTAGTTCACTTCAATGGTCATGAAAATGTATATATTACTAACAATGTTGATATAATTTTCGTTCTTTCATAATACATATGGAATTTTAATAAAAAATAAAAATATATGTTTATATTAATCAATATATTATTACTATAATAGATTACTTCAATTATGGATATGGATATCGCTAATACTGAAGATTATAATGAGATGTATTTATTATTATGTTTATATTTTTTGTATATATATATTTAAATATGTATCATATACTTGTGAAATTATAATTAACCTGTACTATAAATAATTATATTAAATAAATGAATAAATTAAATATCAGCTATTTAGGAGAAGAGTTAATGGAAGCTGATTTACATCAAATTATTCGTTCTGAACAACCATTAACTGATGCTCATTATCAATATTTTATATATCAAGTTTGCCGTGGTCTTAAATATATTCATTCTGCTAATGTATTGCATAGAGATTTAAAGCCAGGTTAATAAATAATCGATTTTTTTAAAATAATTTAAATATAAATGTAAATATACATTTTAATAAAAAATTCTCTTTATATATATATTTTTAAAAAACATTATTAAATTTAAAATAGGTAATCTATTAGTAAATGCTGATTGTGAATTGAAGGTATGAATAATTTACAATTTTAATATATATTTATATATTTAAATATTAATTATATATTAATTATAATTAACTAATTGGATATGTTTAATAAAAAGATTTGTGACTTTGGATTGGCCAGAGGTTTCTCAGATTCTCCAGAAGCTAATGCTGGCTTTATGACTGAATATGTTGCAACTCGTTGGTATAGAGCTCCAGAAATAATGCTTTCATTTAAATGTTATACTAAAGCTAGTAAGTCTTAATTTATTTATTTTTTTATCTTGTATAAAAGTTAATTATATTAATGTATAAATTTTAAATTTATAATATAGTTGATATGTGGTCAGTTGGTTGCATTCTTGCTGAACTTTTAGGAGGAAAACCATTGTTCAAGGGACGTGATTGTAAGTATATAATTGTTATATAATTTTTAAATTTTAATAATATTATTTGTTAATAAATAAATTTGTAAATATTTATAAAATTAATTATTAAAATTTGAAGACGTTGATCAACTAAATCAAATTTTAAGTATTCTTGGTACTCCAGATGATGAAACCTTAACTAGAATTGGTAGTGAAAGAGTAAGTTTTAATTACATTTATTCATTATTCATTTTTTTTTTAAATAATAACATAAAAATAAATCACCTTATTTTAGGCTTTACGCTATATCCGAAGTTTACCAAAGACTCAAAAAATCCCATTTAACGAATTATATCCAAATGCTAATCCACTAGGTATAACTTAAATAATTTACAATTTTTTAAAAAAAAGTATAATTGGTTTATTTATATATTTATAATAATTATAATTGTGATTAGCTCTTGATTTATTAGAAAAATTATTAAAATTTGATCCAGCTGAAAGAATAACTGTTGAAGAAGCATTAGCCCATCCATATTTAGAAGCATATCATGATGTTGAAGATGAAGTATAATAATATTTATATTAATAATAAAATTTGGGATCATATTTTTTAATCTACAAATCTTTATAATAAATAAAATAATATTGTAGCCAAGTCATGAAAAATTATTTGATTTTTCATTTGAAGCGCTTGATTCAATAGAAGATATGAAAAGTAATTATTATATATAAATTATTAGTTTTAATTAATAATTCCATTACTAATGTATATATATATTTCAAATTATTTAAATTTAAAACAGGAATGATAACTGAAGAAGTATTAAACTTTAAGAAAAACCAAAATGGTGTTCAATTTACTGATAATGTCCCACGCCCAAAAGAAAGTTTATCAGGCCCATCAAGAGATAGTGTACAACACGTTATTAGAGATTATCCAAGAGAGGATCCAAATGCTGCTATGGATGTTGATGAAGAATTGGCACTTATGGGAAACTAAATTATCTATAATAGTTATAAAAAATTTATGTTACTAAATCAATTAAATTTAATACAAATATTAACTTTTTTAAATATACATCTTATACAATAGATAGTAATTTAATAAGTAATTATTGATTTAAAAAAAATAGTTTATATATTTAAAATATTATAATAAAGACATCAAAGATAATTTTTAAATATATAATAGTATTATTTACAAAAATATATGAAATAATAATTCATCATTAGAAAACAACAACAACAACAACAACATAAAAATATAAAAAAAAAATTAGAAATTTAGATAAAAATTATACATAATTATTGTAATAATAGTTATTATCACATGATAACTACAAAAGTAATATTCAATATTTTAATTTTTTTTAATCATAATCATAATCATAGCAATAACAATACAAAAAACAATAAAAATAACAAAAATCATAATAATATGGTTATTAATTTAAAGCTAACTGAATATATAAAATATATTAATATGAAGTATCTTTTATCTTACATATTAAATTTTATATAACAATATATATATATATATATATTCTATAGAGAGTTTCTTCTTTGTAGATATAGTATACATATACAATTATAATTAAATACTATTCATATTATTATAATTTACAATAAATCAATATATATCCATAAAAGATAAAAACAATATATATAAATATTAAAAAATAAGAAAATGAAAATAAGAAATTGAAAAATGCAATAGATTTTTTTTTTAAATAATTTTAAAAATAATACGTATTATAGTAATTATGTAATCATATTTATCAATATATATATATATATATATATATAAAACGGAAAAAATATATGAATCAAAATTAAAAGAATAACTAAAATAAACTAAAAAAATAAATAATAATAAATAAATTAATAAATTAATATAAATAATAAATATAATAAATATAATAAATATAATAAATAAATAAATAAATAAATAAATAAATAAATAAATAAATAAATAAATAAATAAATAAATAAATAAATAAATAAATAAATAAATAAATAAATAAATAAATAAATAAATAATAAATAAATAAATAAATAAATAAATAAATAAATAATAATAAAATAATAATAATAAAAATAGTAATAATATTTTTATTTTTATTTATTTATTTATTTATTTTACTATTATTATCATTATTGTGTTATTTTTATTTCTATATATAAATATATATATATATATTTGTATTTTATTATTTTTATTTTTATTTTTTTGTTTGTTTGTTGAAGGAATTAATTTGTATAATTTATTTCTTATTTTTTATTATATTTTAAAGTTCATCTTTAATATTTTCATTGTCAAGTTGTGGTTCGAAATTATAAGAGAAGAATCTACCTCTACCCATTCTAACATCTTTTAAGAAACTACTAATAGATTCTTCATCAAAAGCGCCACGATCAACACGATAAACTTTCTTCTTACCATTAACAATCATAAATACTGGAAGCATGTCTGGAACATCAAAATCTTTAATGAATTTTTTACCATGTTCAACACTATTAATCCAGAAATACTTAAATGGACCACCAACTTTTCTATTTTTCTCTTTTAAATTCTTTAAAATTTCAATTTCGTTGTTATGTTGTTTAACACTTTCTTCAAAATCTGGTTCGTAGGATAAAATGGAAATAGCACAAACTCCATAACCATTAATACAATTTAATAAATCTTTTTGACTCTTAATTTCTTCTGGCATTGGATCGACTAATAAAAATATATTTTTATGAGCAAAAAAAAAAAAAAAAAAAAAAAAAAGAAATAGAAATATTAGTTATTATAATTAAAAATATTATCATTAGTAGTAAAATATATATGTTTATTTATTAATATTATTTATTAATATTTACATAATTTCTGTTTTTCTTTTTTTTCTTCTTCCTTTGCTTTTTCAACATTTTCCTTGGTAATTTTTTCTCTTTCAGCAATAAAGGCAGTAATACCATCATAATTACCCTTTCCTTTATTAAATTAAAAAATAAAAACAATATAAAACGAATCAAAATTAATTTAAAAATTTATAAAAACAATATATAATAATAACAACAATAAAATACTATTTATACAATTATAAAAATATTTTTTTTTTATTTATTATTTTTTTTTTTAATATCATTATAAAATTCTAATAAAGTAATATAATTATTTATAATTTTTATTTAGTATTACCTTCATATAAAATTGGAACACTGGAACCAGCTTCAAAGTAGAAAATAGCTGGGAATTGACTAACATTTAATTTTTCAAGTAAGTCAGTTTCAGTGTGAACAATTTCACCTAAAAGTAATTTTCCAAAATATTCTAAACTAAGAGCTCTAAAAAGAAGTGGTGTGTCTGGTTTATCAGTACAAAGAACAAGTTTTGGATATGTTTTAACAGCTAAGAATGAATTGTAATTAATTTTGGAATTAGTAACAGTTTCTCCACTAGTAATTGGGGCAACAAGAGAAATTACGTTGTTAACTGCATATTCAGCTATATATTTAGCTTTTTTAATTCCACCGTAAACTATATTGCATAGAATAATTATTTAATTTTTAAAAAAATACATCAATTTAATAATATCAAAAAATATTATAACATTATGACTATTTGAGAAACTATGAAATTTATATTTAGATTGAATTATTACCAACTCTGGCTTTTTTAATAACACCTTTACTTCTAGTTTCTGAAGGAGCTGGGTGATAGACGTTAATTTGTGGGTATTCATTTACTTCTTCCATATCACATAAATTTTCATTCTCTTCATCATCACAGTCGACTTTACCAACGTTAACAAAACCTCTTAATTTTTCACTAACAGTAACGATTTCTTTTGATAATTTTTCATTAGCACCTTCTTTATTATAAAATACAACAACATCGACTTTCTTTTTTTTTTTTTTTTTTTGATATTATATAATAATATATTACATTTATAAATAAAGATTTTTTTTTTTTTTTTAATTTTATTTATTATAATCCTAATTAATTAAAATAAAAATATTTACTGCAGTGTCCATAACCTTTTGCTTAAAATTTCCACTGTCTAAAACAGTAATGTTTTCGCCTTCATATAAAGCATTAGCACTAAATACAAATAACACCAAACCAATAATAAAATTTAAAGATTTCATTTTATTTTTTATTTTTTGTTTTAAAACATTTAATAATTCAGTCAATTATATATTTTAATTTATATAATTTTTTTTAGAAATTTTTATTTAAAAATTTAAAATAATAATTATTAATATTTATAAAGCCACATACAAATAAAATTTAATTAATTAATTTATTTTTATTTCTAATACAAATTATTTTACAGCCCTAAATAAATTAAAAAGTATCTTTATAACCAAATTTTAATATTAATATGTCATTAAATGATTGGTAAAACTATCATTTAATGTATTATGAATAATCAAACTATAATACATAATACAAATAACATTAATACAGGTATAATTTCTTTAATAATATTAGGCAATATTTAACATAGTTTTTATTTTAACTATTAGATATAAAAATATATTTTCTCCAGCAACATACAATAAAAACAACAAAAAATAATGTTAAACAATATTTCAAATTATATTAATATTTTAATTTTTTTATTGATTAATATTAATAGATTTAATACATAGTCTTATAATTTATATTTATACATTTATTATCAATTAATTATTTATAATTATATATAATATATATATATAAATACTTTTAATATTAAATATATATAAAAAATAAAAATACTTTATATTTTCAAATAATTAATCTATAATTGAACAGTTGGTTGAGCTTCCTTATCACTTAAGGATACTGTTAAAATATTACTAACAAGTTGTGCTTTTTGATTATCACTCATAGTGATACCATTACTTTCTACAGCAGTAACTGCACCAACAGCTAAACCAATAGTACCGTTCAAAATAATCTCTCTTGCATCAACAATAGCTTTAGCTTGTTGTTTTTTAAGCATTGCAGCTGCAATTTCTACAGCATAACTTAATTCATTAAGCATAACTGATTTAACATAAATACCAGCTATAGCAACCTTTTCTTGAAGAACATTACGAAGTTCTTCTTGAATAACTTTATTTTCTTTTTTTAAGTTTGGTGTATCATCATCAGTTTCGTATGGATATTTACTGACTACTTGTCTAATGACAGTTTGAGATTGATCTTCAATAAAATCATCGTAATTTTCAACATTAAAGAATGCTTTTTTTGAATTTACAACCTTGTATACAACAATAGCAGAAACGTTAATTGGATTACCAACGGAATCAATAATCTTAACATTTTTAAGGTCAAGAGTATTCAATTTTGTTGAAATATGACTAGTTTGAAGCTGGTTTGGAAAACACCAATGAAGACCTGGCTCAGTGATTGTTTTTTTGTACTCACCAAAACGTTGAACAATTACTTCTTCTTTTTCATTAACGCTGTTTATTATTATTATTTTTAATAAACATTATTAATTAATATTTATATAATTATGTTTTATGGATCTTATTTTAACTACTTACGTAACACAACCAGAACAGAATGTTAATGGAAGGACTTTATTAAATAAAAAACAAAAACAATTATTACTATGTATTCATTATAATTTTTATATATTGCATATTTTCATTTAATATTTACATATTGTTGCAACTGCATCAAGTAGAGTAGAAGCAAAATTTCCATTACTTGTATTTATTCTTCCTGGACCTTGACTGTCATCCTTTAATTGAGCAATTAATTGTTCTTCTTCTTCTTCGTTGTTAAAATGTCTTTTTTCACTATTCATTTTTTATTTTTTATTTTAAATGTTTATTATTTTTTTAAAATTTTTAATTATTTTTAATTTTTTTTATATATATATTTATTTATTTATTTATTTTTATTTTTACTTTTTTTTTTTTCAATTTTCTTAAAAAAGAAAAAAATTATTCTTTATATAGATTTCTTAAATTAATATAATATTAATTTATTGTTAATTATCATTATATTTTAATTCATTGTTTTAATTAGTAATTATTGTATTAATTTAATTGTATTAAAACATTTATATATAATTTAAATTTAATTTATTTTAATCAACTTTAATTATAAAAGTAAATTAAATCATATTCTATAGAATGTTCTTTAATTTTTTAAATCATATGATAAGGGAACAATTTTCTTTAATAATGGTATAATATTAATTTATAAAATTTTAAATATTTAATTATACATTTAAATCACTTATAAAATTTTATACTCAACTGCCTTTTATTTTTATTATGAAATTCTGAAACTTTAAAAATTATTGAATAATACTTAACATCTACTTAATTTACCTTTTATTTTTATTGTGAAAGTTAAATTATTGTAAATTTATTTAAACTGCTTTTTATTTTCATTGTAAAATTTAAATGATTAGAAATTAATACTTATTACTTTTTTAATATTTTAAAAGCTTTTAGAAATAGATTGCAACACTAGTCTTTGCTTTTTTTTATTATATGAATTTAATTTTTTACAAAATATATTCTAGAAAGCTAAATTATTGGAAGTTTATTTAAAATTTTAAAAGCTTTTAGAAAGATTGCAACACTAGTTTTTGCTTTATTTTTATTATATGAATTTAATTTTTTACAAAAAATATTCTAGAAAGCTAAATTATTGGAAGTTTATTTAAATTAAGTTTTTTTTTTTACATAAATAATATTTAAAATATTTAAAATAAACCAGCATATAATTTATAAAGTAATTTTTGTATTAAATATGGTTTTATTTTTTATTTTTGTTAATTTTATTTTCAAAAAAAAAAAAAAAAAAAAACACATGAAATACTATTAATAAAATAAAAAAATTACATAAATTTATATATCTATATAAAAATCTATATATACTATAGAAATATTTAATTATTTTATTAAATAATTATTTTTATTATAAATCAGTAATGATACTTAAATATAAAATTTAAAATATTATTGGCCAGAATTTAAATTTCATTGATATGATTGGTAAAATTAGTAAATATACTAGATTATATTGTAATATATTATTAAATAAATAGAAATATGACTATTGAATGAAAATTATAACAAAAATTTTGGAAAATTAATAGGGATTAAAATTTCTCTCTCTTAAATTTTGTTAAAAATTGCGGGTGTAATTGGATCCCATTTTTAAATTTATCTAAAGGGCTAAGAACAATTATTGTCTCTTTACATCGCAAAGGAATTAATCGAAAATGTAAAATTTTAATAAAAGATATAATATTCATTTTGATTGATGATGAATGTATGTATTGATATAAGTTTTTTTTATAATATAAAAAGGAAATATTTAGCTGCTTACCTTCTCGCTACTCTCGGTGGTGCTTCCCCATCTGCTGCTGACGTCAAGAAGATCATCAACACTATCGGTGCTGAAGTCGATGATGAAAAGGTTGACGCTGTTGTTGCCGCCCTTAACGGTAAGGACATTGATGAAGTTATTGCTGACGGTTTCAGTAAGTTATCTGCTGCTCCAGTTGCTTCCGGTTCTGCTGCCTCTGGTGCCGCTGCCTCTGGTGCCGGTGCTGCCGCTGAAGAAACCAAGGAAGAATCTGAAGAAGAAGAATCCGACAGTGATATGGGTTTCGGTAAGTTAATAATTAACAATTATAAATCTTAACATTAAGATATAATATTAACATAATAAAATTTTATATTTATTTATTAAATAGGTCTTTTCGATTAGATCAATTAAAAATATGTAGAAATATATTTCATATTAAAATAAAAAATATAATTAAAAAATATATAATGTGAATTTATTTTTATTTTTATTAGTTAATAAGAGTACAATATTATTAAATTATTATTTTATTATTCTGGATTATTTTTTGTATTTATTATATTTGGGATTCCATATAATCTAAATGCTGTTCTTTGAACTTGGCATTTTATGAATAAATTATAGAAAAATAAATCAATCGGATTTGATGTATCTAATGTAGATTAATTTAAAGTTAATAATGATAATTAAAATGAATATTTAAAATTTTCTTATTACCTAAGATAGATTTAATGATTAAGTCATTAATATACTGAGTATTACAATATGGTTGAAAGCAAATATTGTTTATACCTTGAAGTGAAAGAAAAAGCATAAATTCGTCTGTTTTATTGAGTAATTTAATATCTATGACTTTATGTTCATCAATAATATTTATATAGTCTATGAAAATAGCAGTTCGGGTATTATTGAGATTTAGATTTAATTGTTCTTTATAAATTTTTAGTGATATTGGAATATAACTAATATATAAAAAGGAAGGGCTATTAAGATAAAATAAAATTTCAGATAAACTAAAAATATATATATATGATTAAGATCCGGTTTTCATATAAAATTTTGCATAAAATGATTTTATGTTATAAAAAGTACCTTGTCATATAAGATGCAATTCCATTCCATTTTGTAATTTTATATTTTTTAACGATATTTTTAAAATATGGTATATTTATAATTAATGACTCGGTTTTATTTGGAATTCCATTTAATACATCTTTTTTATAAGTAGAGTTAAGAAATGTTAGTAAATAATTAATGTACATAACAAATAATAATTAAATAGTTTATAACTTTACAATTAAAGTTATTAAGCTGACTAATACAATTTTCGATTGGATTTATTTTTTTTTGTTTTTTGTTCTTTTCTTTCTTTCTATTATTATCATCCGTGTTAACTTCATTATTATTAGCTTCGCTTGATAAATTATTTTGATATGATTGAGTTATTAATCTATGTAATAATAAGTTAGTACAAAAATCTCTATTTACAATATTGATATTCAACATATATTGAATATATGTTTCTATTGGAATATTAAAAAAAGAGGTATCACAACATAATATTGTATGTAAATCAAAATTAATATCACTACTATTAGATTTATCTTTCTTTTTCTTTTTTTGTTCTAACCCTGTATTATTGTCTTTGCTATTCATTTGTTCTGTATTATTAAATTATAAAATTAATTAGTTCATAATAAATACTATTAAAATAAAAATTGTAAATAATATTAATATTAAATATACTTCTTATTTCATATAAAGTTGGATATAAATGCTCAAAAATTTGATATAAAATATTATATAATTTGAAAAATTGCTCTTTATCATTATTACATGCTTTTTTGATATTATCATCCATATTTGTATATATGCAATCTATATTTTCTTTAATTTTATTTACTTTGCTCATGCTGGAATATTTTATATTATGAACAGTAAGATCAGGATTATATATTGGCCCAGTTTGTGATATATCAATATTTGTCATCAATCTTGGGAATGAAAGTATTATTTTTGGTTCTTTTTGATAATTACTTTCATCCGTATGATTTCTAGCTGAAATAGAATTATTAGTTTTATTCGTACTAATCATAAGAGAAGGTAATGATGTTTTTTCAGTTATTTTAGGAGTTATAATTTGTGTTAGATTTTCATCTAAATTTGATAGATGTAAAGGTATTGGCTTTTTCTCTTCATTAAATATTGATGAAAACCTTGTACTTTCTATTTGTGTGTGTGTTTTTTTTTTTTTTTTTTTTTTTTTTTTTTTTTTTTTTTATTATATATATCAAAATACATTAATATAAGATATAGGAAATAATTTTTGATTTTAATTAAAATTAGAAAATTAGTTTTAAGTAATTACCATTATTTTTTTCTTGTTCATTTTCACTTGATATCTGAAATTCCTTTTCCTTATATATATATTTAAATTATTATTACATAATTAATATAAATTTCCTGTTAATTAATAATAAGCAATAATATTTAAAATATCCAATTTACTTGTTTTTTTTTAAAATCATCTTCTGAAACTCTTTTTGTCACTATTTCTTCAATAATCTATTTAATTAATAATCATAATATGATAATTAATATATAAGTTATTTTTTTTTTTTTTTTTTTCAAGTGTAATTATAATTTCATATGAATACCTTATCTATAACATATGATGAATTTTCAAAGTTATATATTTCATGTGTGAAACTTTCGATTAATTTCTCCCATTGTTGATAATCAACTTCAGTTTTAAGAGTAAAAGCGTTACATGGTTCATTGTTTTCTTCTTCTTGTTGATTATTTGGTGATGCTTTTTTATTTGGTATATTTTTAAACATTCCTGATAACAATTTTTTCTTTGAGGATGAGTGTTGTAGAATTAAAATTTGGAAATTCTAATAATAATTAATTGTAAATTAAATAGTATTAATATAATTATTATTCAATCTTTTATTATTTTATTATTTAACTTTTTAATATTTATATTACCGGTGGAAGATTATATATTAAATCAATATAGTTTTTTAATATTAAATATCTTTTCCAGCATGTCGTTTTTTTTGATAATAGTTTTATATACTTTTTATCAGGTTCATCCTTTTCTTTGAATTTAGATACAATATAATAGACTTGAGAATCTTGTGGGGTATTTTCTATTAATATTTTTTTCATAGTTTTTTGCATTTCACAGCTTTGGAAAAGTGATAAATTTCTATAAATTATATAATCAAAAAACATATATATATATATTAATAAATTATTAACATATTAAGGAAACAAAATAATAAATACTTATTTATATTTAAAATATTTATAAAAGCTAGATATTACATAAATTTTAAAACTGAAGAGTTTTCAATATTATCATAATATAAATTAAAGAGTTCTTCTGAAGCTTTTCTCAAAATATCATACTCTTGTTCATTAATACAATAATTTATAATATCATTATAAATCTTTATTAATAATTTAGGATTAATATCGTTAATTTCATTAATATTCCTATAATTTATATTTTCAAAACTGCAATCATTATTTATAAATGGAATCATTATACTTCCTCTTTTATGAGAAAGTATTTTTGAATCCTTACTGAAGCGCCTTTTTTCTTTTGAAGTAATTGAAGGTAATGTTGTCTTTCTTGAATTTACATAAATTGAAAAACAGTTACTACAATTGTATAAAAATATCGATGTTTTATAATCTTGATTTATATATAATTTGTAATATTTCAATATATCATTTATAATATTATTATTTAATATTTTCCATTTTTTATTAATATTTTTATCAGTATCTGTGGTTAATAAATAATTATTTATAGTATTGTCATTAAGAATATAATTATTATCAATTATTGGATCAATATAGTTATATATTTTACGATATATTTTTGTTTTTATTTCAATAATCTTCATTTGTAAAACCTTATTTAACAATATATAATCTATTGAATTATTACTATAAATATCAAGGAGGTTATTCATAGTTATTTCAGCTTTATTAATGTAAAATATACTTTTTAAAAATGATTCTTTTGGATTTTTCATATTATATTTGATATAATATAAAAATATATAAGCATGAGTAATATAACATCTAATTAATGCTAAATAATCTTCTTGATTTTTAAATATCAATTCAGCATTTTCTATATATGTATATATTTCATCAAATAATTCATCAGTTTTTATTTCATCAATAACTCTAATGTATGTAAGAACAGCATAATAAAGTAAATAACCGTTAGAATATTGATCTGAACTACGTTTACTATTAGTATTATTAAGAAAATTTTGTATTTCTATTTTTGTATCACCCTCTAAAAATTTAAATAATTTATTTTTTCTTATTATACACCATAATATTAAAACAACTGACTTCATTTTTTCTATTGTTGAACAATTTAATGAAAGTATTTTTCTTGAAGTTGATATGCATTCATCGTAGTTTTTAGTAAGGTAATATTGACTCAGACAATTATAATAATGATATTTAGATTTAAATTTCGCATTAAAACTATTGTGAACAACTACGTTTTTAAGTATATAATGAATTTCCCATATATCTTTATTTAATAATACATAAATATTTGCTATTTCGAGATAAATGGCTCTTATATCGAATGGAATATCATTATATACACTTAACGTTTCAACACTTCTTTTATATCCTATATTGTTAATTAAATTAAAATCAACGTTAGTTAATTCTTCTTTGAAAAGAAGATAATTGTTAGCATATATATCATCAAAATTTAATTTTTCTCCAAAAAAGGAATATATTGAATATATAATACATAATGATTTCGTTTTATCTGTCCCATTTAACCAATATGTAGTAAGATAGTATGAAAACCATAAAAATGGAATAGAATATGAAAAGCAATCAATTTTAATAGATTCCAAAATAATATTTATACATGCTGCAACTAAATATATACCATTATTTATGTTTTTTATGCATAGTACATCTTGGTCTCCTTCATATGTAAAGATATAGTCTACAATTGCACTTGGCCATAAGAAATTTAGCCATTCTTTTTCACTTGAAGGAAATGATCCACATTTTTCAGAAAATGAAGAATAAAACTTTGCTTTATCTTTATCTTTTTCTTTATCTTTATTATTATCATTATCTTTCTCTTTAACTTTTATGTTTTTTTTTCTCTTTTCTTTATTTTTTTCCTCATATTCATTGTCTTTACTTTTATTAGATTCCTTATTATTATTTTTACTTTTGTCATTTATTTTTGAATTCATTTGATAATAATTGATACAACCTTTATTTAAAAACTCATTAAATGTTTTTTTTGCAGCAAATTTTATATAATATCCACAACATTTAATCATATTAATTATTTTCCTTTTTGAATTTTGAACTAAAATTCTAATACAATACATTTTAATTATTAATTCTAATTGCTCTATTGAACATGATAATATAAAATCTTCATTTAAATCATTTTTTAATTCTTTGTTTTCGAAAATATTATTAAGAAGAATTGATACTGAAGCTAATACACTATTTATTTCATTATCATCATAATTATTTTTGTACATCCAATCTGCATATGATATCATTTTCTCCGCCTTTTTTAGAGGATTTTCCGATAAATTAATGCTATTTTGAATAGCTAGGTAGCATTTATGATTTCCATAATTTTCCATAGTACTAAATAAAAACCATAAATTTGATTGTTTTACATTTTCTAATTCATGTATTGCTCCTGAAACTAACCCATTTTCATTATTGTAATAATATTTTAATCTTAATTCTAATATTTCTTTATGAAATTGTGTTGGAAAACTTCGAAAGGCTTTTTCTATTAAGGCTTTTGAATTTTCATTTAATTTATTATATTTTGAAATATTATAAAGTGTTTCAATAATTTTCACAAAAATTGGAATCAATTCTGTAGGAAAATGAATAAATACATTTTTACACTCGATTTTGTGACTATTAATATTATTAATTTCTTCTACTATTATTTCTATGTATTTTTGGAGAGTAATATATACTTCTTTATATTTTATTAGCTCTATAATGCTATTCCATATTCTAAAAAATACTTCTTTAAACAATGGTGATATTAAATTTTCCAAATACCTTATATTAATTAAAGCATAAATACAATATTTTAAGGAATCCATATACATAATAATTTTTTTTTCATAAAATATTTGATTTTCTATCATTTTTGTAATAAGATCACTATATTGTAATAAAGCTCTAATTGTCCAATATTTACATAAATTATTATCAATATTATTTTTGACATTAATATCGTCTTCAAAAATACATGTATAATGACTAAAACAATTATTTATGCAAAAGAAAGCAATATTATAATTATTAATATTAATAGAAGATTGGACAATTAATAACCATAGTTCAACTAAAGTTGCTTCATCTTTAATAACTAATTTTTGAGCTGAATTGACAAGTTTTTTTAAAAAAGTATTTACTTTTTCTTTACTGTAATTTGATTTTAAAATATTATCTATTTTAAGTAATTCAATTAAAGTGCATACAGTATTTTCCAAATTTGTTTCAATAATATTAATTGTTTGACCTTCGATATTTTGGATTTTGCCCCATATTTCATAGAATGACATTTTTGTTTTAATGCTACATTCATTAGATGTATTATTAAGATTCGCATTTTTAAAAACCTCGTTTGCTACATGAAGACATTCTTGCATTTCAAGCAACGATTTTCCTTTTAATATTTTTAAAATTGATTCATTATTTTTTAATCTTTTTTTAAGATTTAAATTATCATCATTTAAATTTTCAGTTGTTATAGATTCTATTCTTGAATATATTGCTTCATATAATACGATTGATAATTGATAAAATAATTCACAATCTTTTTTATTATAACTATTAAAATATTTATATATTCTATATATATATCCAACCCATTTTTCATAGTTAAAACGTTTAGGATATGTATCTTCTATAACAGATTGGGTTATAATGTATTTCAAAAACCATATTGTAACATTATAAATATGCCTGTAAAAATGTATTTAATTTATTTAAATAAAATATTGATTTATTAATCATTATTAATTGTAAATTAATACATATAGTAAATAGCTAATAGCATAATTAAATATGTAATATTTACCATTGAGAATTAGTTAAAATAGCTAATTCTAATATTGAAACAATTTCATGGAAAAACCCCAAATTTTCTAAATTTAAAGATCCTGTAGCTGAGTAAAAAGTATCATTTTCATTAAAATATATTTTATCAAGGAAATCAGATTTTTGCCTTTCTGTTATACCATTTCCATACACATTAAGGATTTCACAAATTTCATTGTAATTATTTGGTTTTTCGATTTCTTGATTCTTTTTTTGGTTTTTTTTTTCATTTTTTGCTGTTTCTTCTGTGCCACTATTTTCATTTTCCATATAAATTTCCTCTATTTCTGTTTTAATTATATTAGGATTTAATAATAAATAAATTATAGTATTGGTATTAATACTATTTTTTTTAAATCTAGAATAATTTTTGTTTTCAGTTTTTTTTATTAAAATATCATTTTTTATATTTAATAATGCTTCTAATCTTTTTATTAATGCTTCACATATAATTGCCTTGAAATAAAATTCATGTTCAGGGAATTTTGAATAGTTATGGCAAATAATATATGATGAAATTTCATATATTAATTCCCAAAATTTTATTTTATAACAAATATGCATTAATTGCTTTAAAACTTCGATGAAAAATTTTAATTGACTAATATTATCATTTTCTAATTCAAAATCAATATCAAATTTTTGATCCATTAATGGAAAAATAGAAGTAATGATATGATTTTCATGCTTTGGAATCAATATTTTCAATATTTTATATAATGATCCTTTCAATTCATCAATATTCTTATTTTTTATATCTAATTGGTTAAGCATTGCTAGAGCCTCTTCTATTTTTGAAAATATTGTATTTTCCATACTTGATGCCTTTAACTTTAATTCAATATTTTTATATTCAAATGACTCTTCAATTTTCTTTTTATCAAAACAATATTTATATGCGTTTTTAATGTAATGCTTTGCATCTGTTATATTTGATATTTCATCATTATATTTTGCCAATTCTTTGCATATAACAGATGTAAGGGAATATAATGGACTATTTATTTGAATTAAAATATCATAGCATCTTTTAAGAAATGGATGGAAATATTGTTTATATTGAGGTTGTAATAATGGTATTCCATATTCCCATACTTTAATAATACATTCCTGAATAATATTTGGAAAATCTCTTGATTTAAAATAATAATTTATCATTTTAATGAGTTTATTAAGAAAATCTAATCGTATTCTAATAGCTTTTTCACTTAATATATTTTCAATTTTAACAATATTGATATTAAATATAAATTCAGCTAGTAGTAATTGATATTTTGCATATTGACTAAAATTTAATTGCTTAATTTTTGATATATTTATAATGGTTTTTTCTGCTATTTTTAACTCTTTAATTTTTAAAGATAATTGACAAAATTCAATTAATAGTGTTGCTTCATCCCATCCATTATATACTAATTGATTATTATTATTATTATTATTATCTATATTTTTGATAGAATTATATAAATTATTTAAACTTCTACAACTATTATTATTAAGTTTATTTTCACTTTCTGAAAGAGGCATTGAATTATTATTTACAATTATATTATTAATCTGTTTATCAATGTCAACTAACTTTTCACTTGATATATTGTTTGAAAAATTTAGATTTTGAATCATTGTATAAATAGCTTTTATTTTTAATTTTATATCGTTACTATTAATTTTCATTAGAGCATTTAGTTGATCAGATTTTTCTTCTTTTAAAATATAGATGTAAAATTTATATAATTCTAAGAATTTTTCTTGAGAATGTTGTAATGACATATTAATAGCCTTTTCAATATTTTTTATTGAATCTTCAACAAAATTTTGTGAAATTTGAGTTGTTTTTTTTAAAAGTGATAAAATAATTTCATATAGTTCTGGATGTAGTGTAACAATACCATAAAATATTGATTTTTCATTATTTTTATTATTTAAATTTATATTTGAAGATGCTGATTGATTTTGACTTTGAGTTTTGCCTGCTTTAATAGTATTTCTAACATTGTTTACTATATTTTTAAGACTTTTATTTATATTTGTATTTATGGAAATATTGTTTTTACTTGCTATTGATATTGCTTTTATGTATTTAATATCCTTTGAGATTGTTGATGAGATATATAATGCTTTTGATAGTTTAAAATATAAAAATATGTCCCATTCATAATTACTAATATTTGCTTTTTCAACAAGGTTACATATTATGAAAATATATGATACAAAAACTTTCGAAAAACTATAATGTAATATAAACCAAGGCTCAATAATGCACCACATAGCTTGACTACATTTATATAACATATCAAACCAATGATTTTTATAAGAAAGTTCTGCCGCTTTAAGTATATTATCTAATCCAAATATAATATCTTTTATTTTTATAACATCTTTGAATTCGGGTAGTGGATTATCATTTTTGTTAAAATTTGTTTTTGTTATATATAGAGCTTTAACAAATAAAAAATAAAAATAAAACGTAAGTTGGTTGTTTCTAAAATGAAATATATAATATATATTTTATACCTGAATATATAAGACCTTCACAAAAATATATATTTTCTTTATTATCATTTATGTAAATAAATTGCTTTAAACTATATAAAATATAAAATATTTAGTTATTAATTCACATAATTAAAATTAAATATGTTGATATTTTAATAATAATAATAATATTTTTCTATTGTACCTTTTTTCAAGAATTTTCCATTTTTTTGTATATAGGGAATGCTTACATAAATTTATAAGTATTTTTTGTAAATTCTCGTTATTTTTTTGGTCTTTAGAATTAAAATTAAGAACAATTGATATACACCATTCTAATTGATTATTATTAAGTTTTCCAAGTGGTTTATTTAATACATTTATTAAATCAACATAATTTTCAACTGCCAGCATTTTTATGAAAAGTGGTATAAAAAATATTTTAATATTTTAATGAAAATATAAATTATAATTATTAATTAGTTTCATAATCTCCAACTTAATACTTGTTTAGTATCAAACTTTAATCTTTATTGCTATTATATATTAAAAAATAAAATTTTTTTATAAATGAAATTATTAATTAAAAAATTAAAATAATTATTATTATTGAATAATTGTTTGTTAAAATTTCAAAATTAATAGATATAATAATAATTAATATAAAAAAAAAATGGTATAAATGTTATTATATTAATGTTTTTATTATTATTTTATTCTAACAAACTTAGTTTATTTATTTTTTAAAATGGAGAAGTTAAAGTTTAATAATAAACAAAAATATAATATTAGTAAAATTATTTTTGATTATATATCATATTCAAAATAGCGGAGTTTATTCTAGGGTCTATTGTCTTTAATAATTAATATAAATCTCCAATTATTACTGTTTAAAACTTATTACATATTCCCAAGAAAAAAACAACAACAAAAATAGATAATATAAATAAGTTTAACATCAATAATTATAATTTCGTTTATAAATTATAGCATAAATAAATATATATATTTATTTAAAGTTTCAAATTTCTGTATTTTATTTTTATTATTTATGTTATTTTATTAGTGCTGTATACTTAAATATTTATTATTTGAAAGAAATTTTAATATTTTTTCTATATATTTATCTTATTTTTATAAAGAATATAAAGAAATTTATAAGTTTTGAGGATATGCTGCAAAAATCATTTTCAAATATTGAAAAACCTTTATGTAGACATAATAAATCACACTCATTTTGTAATATAAAACCAAGAACAAGTTCATTACGTTGCAGTTCACTACTCTCTGATGCATATAATCAAACACAACCAGTGATTAATATTCATAATGATAATTTATTTAATAATAAATTCTTAATTAAAAAAATAAATATAATTCCATTTTTATATTTATCTGAAGATGTTGTTAATGCATCAAAAGAATTATTAATAAAACAGAGAGACAAAGATGATAATTATTATATTAAAAATGCTAAAAGGACATCATATAATAAAAATTGGCTTAATGATTTTCAATTATTAGCATCAAAAGTATTTGACTATTTAAATTTATTTGAATATCTATGTTCAAATGTTAAGAATTTTCGTATATTAGAACAAGAACAATTTGACAAAGAGGTTGATAAAATTTGTTATTATATAAAAAAAAATTTGAATATTGTATTAAAAGTAATTAAGAAAAATAACGAAAATGAGAGAAAATTGTATCAAATTATTGATAGAAAACATAATTGCATAAATCCAAATGATTCTGAAACAAATTATATATTGAATTTAATATATAATTCTCATAAAAAGTTAGAAATAGAAATTAATAAACTTATAAACTTAATTTATATTTCATGTTCTATTGTTTCTGAGCATAATAGACATAACATTCCAGAAAGCATTGATAATAAATTATTGAGTTTTCTTGATTTTTTAAGTAATAAATATGTTAATATTTTTAGTCAAGGTGTTAATCAAAATGATTACTGTACCTGGAATGATAGTATAAATAAAGATAAATCATATATTCTAAATGATAATACCAATAATAATAATAATAATAATAATAATAATAATAATAATAATAATAATAATATAGATAATAATTATACTACTACTACTACTACTGATAATAATAATATAAATAATAATAATAATATAGATAATAATTATACTACTGCTACTACTACTAATAATAATATAAATAATAATAATTATACTACTACTACTACTACAACAACAACACCAACAACACCAACAACTAATAATAATAATAATAATAATAATAATAATAATAATAATAATAATAATAATAATAATAATAATAATAATAATAATAATAATAATAATAATAATAATAATAATAATAATAATAATAATAATAATAATAATAATAATAATAATAATAATAATAATAATAATAATAATAATAATAATAATAATAATAATAATAATAATAATAATAATAATAATAATAATAATAATAATAATAATAATAATAATAATAATAATAATAATAATAATAATAATAATAATAATAATAATAATAATAATAATAATAATAATAATAATAAAGAATTACAAAATCCTCTGAAATACAATAATAATAATAACAGTGAAAATGATGAACGTCGAAGTCGATTTGACAGAATAGGTTCTCGAATCTTTTCTAATAATATCAATTCAATTACTCCATTTAATGGAAATATTATTAAACCAACAATGTCAATATTGAGTCATGCAAGATCATTATCTGAACCTCCATGTCAAAGAATTGTCTCATACACTACAAATAGTGAACTTTTAATGAAAAATTATAATTCTATTAAGAATGTTAGAAAAAATAATTCATATAAGTATGGATCTTATTGTTCCGTTCCTCAAAGTTACTATAAAAGTGAAAGTCAGGAAGAAAATAAAAAGACACTCAATAATTCAAATTTATTTATAAATAATACTTATAATGAAATTCAAAACAACAAAAAAAACTATGCCCATTATAGTTTAGATGAATTAAATAAGGATAAAGAATTTTTAAATACTAATGTTTATAATAATAATAATAATAATAATAATAATAATAATAATAATAATAATAATAATAATAATAATAATAATAATAATAATAATAATAATAATAATAGTAGTAGTAGTAATAGTAGTAGTAGTAATAGTAGTAATTTTATTAGAGACTCATATTATAATAACAATTATAATGTAAATAATGATAATAAAAGCCAAAGTGATGAAAACAATTTTGTAACTGAAAAATATTATGAATCAATTCCTAGCAAAAGTTATCAAAAAACATTTAATATGAGTAGAAATGAAGAAGAAATGTTAAAGAGAAAAAATAATAATAGGTTCAGTGATATATACAATGCAAAATTAATTAATAATCTAGAAACTCAAAATAATATCATACCAGATAATAATTCCACAATCAATATATTTCATAATCATATTGATAAACTTTCTGAAAATACTAGACAAATATTTAATATGTTGGATTCTTCTTATAATGTATTATATAAAATAATTAATGAATTAGATGACAGCATAAATAATTATCACTTTAATAATTTTAATGTAAAAAGTGTTTATCATGAAGCGTTAACCAATGCAAAGGTATAAAGAATTTTATTATATTTATAATAAATTTCAAAAATATTAAATAATTGATTTCATAATTTAGAATTTACTAGATAAGTCAACTCAGTTATATCAAGATGTTAATAATAACAATGATTATCTAAAGAAATACGTTAATCAGCTATTATATGATAATGCCGAATTATTGAAGGAAAGCAATATAAAAGATTTAGAAATTAGTAATTTGAAGAGTATTCTATATAGCAACAATATAAACACCAACAACAATAATAATAGTATTATAAATAATAATAATAATATTAATAATAATAATAATAATAATTATATTACTACTACTATTTCTAATAGTAATATAGATAATAATATAAATAATAATTATACTACTACCACTATTAATACTACTACTATTGATGATAATAATAATAATAATAATAATAATAATAATAATAATAAAATAATAATAATAAATAATAATAATAATAATAATAATAATAATAATAATAATAATAATAATAATAATAATAATAATAATAATAATAATAATAATAATAATAATAATAATAATAATTAATAATAATAATAATAATAATAATAATAATAATAAATAATAATAATAATAATAATAATAATAATAATAATAATAATAATAATAATAATAATAATAATGACAGTAATGCAGAAAATAAAAAATCATTTATGATATATGGAACCCCACCATGTGATATTTATTATGAAAATGAAATGAATGATAAAGTCAATAATAACAGTATAAATATTAATAAGATGAATAGTACTAAAGATACATTTTTGAAGAAGAAAGGTATTTTAAAAAATGCTAGCAAACTTAAACCGAGATCGACAAGTTTATCCAATTTAGTCTGGAGAACTGATGAAGATGATGAAATTTCAAGCATTTCATCTAAAGATTATTATAATCTTTATTCAATTGAAAATGATAATAATGGAAAAGATGGTGGATATATTTCTGATTCAAATAGTGTTACAAGCATAAGTACATTAGTAAATAATGATAAATATTTTGAAAAGCAATCACCAAAAAAAATCCAAAAATCATACTCACATTCTGATTGTAATTCATATAGATCTTACCAAAGTAATAATGATGCTTTATATAATAATATATATCATAGTTATAGCCATACAAATCCTAATACTGACGGGCAACAATTAAATAGTAATGTAAAAAGATGCAGTTATAATACAAATAATGGTTATGATAAAAATATTGTTAAAATCCAATCTGCTTTTAGAGGATATAAGATAAGAAAAATATACTCAAGTATCAAAAATAGAAAACAAATTGTTGTTAATTTACTAAAAAATGAAATTCAATATGTCAAAAATTTATTATGTTTATATAAAGTAAATAATATAAAAACAAAAGTTTTAATTATATATATTGAAAATAATAATAATAAATTTTTATATTAATTTATATTTATATATTATATATATTATGTTTTTTGATTTTTTAGAAATATCTTATTCCTTTAAGAAGTTTAAAAATACTCTCTAAAGCTGAATATAAAGTGTTGTTCTTCCAAATAAGAAATATATTACTCTTTAGTAGATCATTATTACAAAATCTTGAAGGACGTGTAAATAGTTGGAATTCGTATCAAATTATTGGTGATATATTTGTAGAAGCTGTATATATATATTTAATTTTATAAAATATTTATTATAGGTTTAATATATATTAATATAATATATTTGTTTTAAAGTCAAAAAAACTAGATATTTATATAAAATTTATGAACAATTATCCAAGAGCTATGGGTCTTTTCGATATGTGTGAAAAGAAGAATGAAGAGTTTCAAAAATATATTAATGTAATATCAATAATTTTTATTAATATAATCATATTATCTAATCTAATATCAGTATTTTAATGTTAATATAGCAAATTCATGAAGACAAAAATTGGTCATTTTTTATGGTTTATAATGATATATATAATCATATTGATTTATATATTAATAATCTTCAGGTAAATTATATTATTATTTTTTTTTTTTAGAAAAGTTTTCATATTCATATTAATTTAATGATAACAATATTATTATAAGAATATATTAAATTACACTATTACCAATCATGAAGATTATGATTTAACTATTGAGGCGTTAGAAAAAATCAAATTAATGAAAAATAGTTTAATTAACAGTAAAGATAATTTCAATTTTTTAGTAGATATTGAGGATTCTATTAGTAAACTACCAAGTGTTTTAAGTATTCCATCATTAGAATATGTATATGGAGAGGATGTATTTGAAGATGATAGTGATAATATCGAAAAATCTTCATCAATTTTATCTTTCTCATCCTCTGATATATATAGGTCAATAGTAAAGCCAAGACATTTAATTATTTTTAAAAATATTATTCTTTGTTTAAAGCGAAAAACAAATATTCAGTTCAATAATTCAAAAAAATTTATTTTCAAATGGGCACTTTCATTTTATGATATTTTAACAATAAAAACACACCATATTGATAATGGTAATTAAACTAATTATAATGATTATAAAATCTTCATATTTATTGCTAATATTTATTATTTAGATTTCTTTATATCAATTAAGTGGAAGGGTGAAAGGAGCCATATATATGAAAAGAAGTATGTAGAAAGTATTTTATTAAATAAAATTAGCTAATAATATATACTAAAATAATTGAAATATTGAAAAACGTAGTATTTTAACTAAAGATAAAGAAAGTTTCGATATATGGGTTGCACATTTGAAGAATATTAGAAGAGAAACTTTAAAATCATTAGATGATGAAAAATATCATTTAGATACACAAATATATCATGAAAATCCTCTTCAAGGAATAGGTTTATTAATTCCTAAAACAAATGCCTTATTAC
>MCFH01000116.1:0-38749 GCA_002104945.1 Piromyces finnis
AGCAACTTCTGAAATGTAGGTTGGGCAAAGTACACCATTACAACCAATAGAAAGACCAGTGATAAGACGACCAATGGCAATCATAACAGAGGAACGGATAGAAGAACCTTGAATAATAGCACCACAGGTGAAGATACAAGCACCAACCATAATGGTTCTTTGACGACCAAACTTTTCACCAAGGTAAGTAGCCATAAGAGCACCACAAAGAGCACCAAGAACGAAACTAGAAGTAATAACACCTTCAAGGAAAGCCTTATTACCTTTTTCTTCTAAATCACGGTACATAGCCTTTGAGGCATCATCAGTAGATTCACCAACTTCATCAATAGCTTTTCCCTTCCATTCGTGGAATCTGAAGAAATACGGAATGAGTCCATAACAAGAACAACATTCATAACACCAACTTCATAACCAAAAAGAAGACCACCAAGTGAGGCGGTAACAGCGACTAAAAATTGAAAGCTGTTCATTTTTTTTTAAAAAAAAAATTAAACTTAAATTAAACTTAAATTAATATTATTATTAAATAATAATGATTTTTTTTTAAAAGAAAATTTATTTCTTTTATACAAAATTTCAATATAAAGATAAAATCATAATATTTAATTATAATTTATATAATTAATTGTATTTGTATATAAATTATTTTTAAATTAATAATTATTTTCAATTTATTTTAATATGTTATGATTATTGCTTTATTATATTTATTATATTTATGAATATTAAAATTTAATTTTTCTTTCGAGAATTAAAATTAAATATTAAAATAAATTATAATATTATTTAACTTTTATAATAAACTTTACATTTGTTTAAAAATGTACACAAAATTTATATTATATTATATTATATTTATATATTATATTATTTATTTATAATTATTTATATTATATTATATATATATATTATATTATATTATATTATATTATATTATATTATATTATATTATATTATATTATATTATATTATATTTATTATATTATATTATATTATATTATATTATATTATATTATATTATATTATATTATATTAATTATATTATAAAATCATAAGATAAACTTAATAAAATAATAATTTATATTTTTATTAAAATTTTTTAATTTATAATATTTAAAGTTTAGTAATTATTAGGAATTATATAAATTTAACTTTTATTTTAAATATTTTTAATAAATTGATAAAAATAATATTTTTTAAATAACACATAAAAATTTATGAATTTTTAATTTTTTAAGATTAAATATATTTTTTATTATTTACTAATAATAATTTAACATTTTTTAAATTATAAAAGAAATTATAATATTTTACAAAATTTAAAATTTGAATAAAGTTTTTATTAAATAATAAATATCCTCTTAAAATGAAACACTAAATTATTAAATATATATTAAAAGAAAATATTTTAATATATTTAATATTGTAATAACCAATAAATTTACATCTCAATTGTTTAAATAAAAAGGTTAATAATAAATTTAAATAATTTATTTTAATTAATTATAAAATTCTATTTATAAAATATTATATTATAATTTATTTTAATATTTAATTTTAATTCTCGAAAGAATTAAAATTAAATTTATATTCATAAATATAATAAATATATAAAAGCATAATCATAACATATTAAAATAAATTGAAAATAATTATTAATTTAAAAATAATTTATATACAAATACAATTAATTATATATAATTATAATTAAATATTATGATTTTTATCTTTATATTGAAATTTTGTATAAAAGAAATAAATTTTCTTTTAAAAAAAAATCATTATTATTTAATAATAATATTAATTTAAGTTTAATTTAAGTTTAATTTTTTTTTTTAAAAAAAAATGAACAGCTTTCAATTTTTAGTCGCTGTTACCGCCTCACTTGGTGGTCTTCTTTTTGGTTATGAAGTTGGTGTTATGAATGTTGTTCTTGTTATGGACTCATTCCGTATTTTCTTCAGATTCCACGAATGGAAGGGAAAAGCTATTGATGAAGTTGGTGAATCTACTGATGATGCCTCAAAGGCTATGTACCGTGATTTAGAAGAAAAAGGTAATAAGGCTTTCCCTTGAAGGTGTTATTACTTCTAGTTTCGTTCTTGGTGCTCTTTGTGGTGCTCTTATGGCTACTTACCTTGGTGAAAAGTTTGGTCGTCAAAGAACCATTATGGTTGGTGCTTGTATCTTCACCTGTGGTGCTATTATTCAAGGTTCTTCTATCCGTTCCTCTGTTATGATTGCCATTGGTCGTCTTATCACTGGTCTTTCTATTGGTTGTAATGGTGTACTTTGCCCAACCTACATTTCAGAAGTTGCTCCATCTAACCTTAGAGGTACTCTTTCTTCTTGTTATCAACTTATGACTACTTTTGGTATTATTGTTGCTTCTCTTATCAATGCTCTTATCTGGTACAAGACTAACCGTAAGCCAGAAGGTTTACTTTCTTTCACTAGAAAGGGTGATGAAGAAATCTCTAACCTTGAATGGAGATTAGCTCTTTTATTACAAGTTGTTCCAGGTCTTGGTCTTGCTACTCTTATGTGCTTCGTTCCAAAGTCCCCAAGATGGTTATGTTCTAAGGATCGTGATGAAGAAGCTGTTGAAATTCTTGCTAAGCTTAATGCCGCCTCTACTTCTGATGCTGTTGTTCAAGAAGAACTTAAGGCTATTCAAGAAGATGTTGCTGCTACTCGTGCTGCTGGTTCCTCTTCATTCGGTGAACTTTTCAGTTCCGTCATTCGTCGTCGTACTTTCATTACTTTCTTAATGCAACTTTTCCAACAATGGACTGGTATTAACGTTATTATGTACTACCAAAGTCAAATTTACTCTGAAATGGGTTTCAACAAGGTTATGTCTACTGTTGTTTTACCAAACGTCAACAACCTCGTTAACTTTGTTTCCACCTTCCCAGGTATGTGGGGTATTGAAAGATTAGGTCGTAAGACTCTTTTAGTTATTGGTTCTCTTATGATGATGGTCTTCCATCTTTCTACTTGGGCTTGCTCTAAGTTAACTGGTGGTAAGAAGGATGCTAATGGTAAGTTCATTGAACAACCAATCAAGGGATGGCAATACGCTGCTGTTGCTTCCGTTTTCTTATTCGTATTCTCATTCGCTTGGACTTGGGTCCAGTTCCATGGGTTTACCAAGCTGAAGTTTTCCCACTTCGTGTCAGAGTTAAGGGTTCTGCTGTTGGTACTGTCTCTAACTTCTTAACAATTGGATTATTGGTTTTGTTGGTCCATTCCTCATGAAGAAATGGTCTACTAACACTTTCATTCTTTTTGCTGCTGCCAGTTTCCTCGCTTGGATTTACTCTCAATTCTACGTTATTGAATGTAAGGGTCTTACTCTTGAAGAAATGGATGCCAAGATGGCTGGTAAGGCTTAAACGCACTATTGAATGAAATAGTAAAAGAAAAGTTTATTATTGTTAATATTCTAATATAAGCGACAATCCTTAATTGAAAGTTTTTTTTTTTTAATTGAAAGTCCTCATTGTATGAGGATAATAATAAATAAGAAAATTAAAATAAAAAAAATGTAATAGTAATAATAGGATAAAAAATAGAACTTAATAAATTATAGAAATAATAAAATAATTTCTACATAAATTAAAAAGAAAAAACCTAAATATAAATTAATGTAAATCTTAATTTTAATTGGTTTAATAAAAATTATAATAAATTTGTAAAATAAAAATAAATATCCTCTTATTATTAAGGGATTTATAAAAGGTTATTTATTATTGAAAGATTTGTGGTTGTTAAAGAAAATGGTTGTTATTCTTTTTTTTTCACTCCTTTTTCATTTAAATTGTATTGTTGTTAAAAAGATGATAATTTCCTTTTAAAATGTTATGTATTTGATTGAAGGTTGAACGTTTTTTAGGTGTATGGTATGAAAAAAGGCATAAAGCTTTGATTTGATTTGGTAATATGAAAATTATAGTTCTTTATCCGTGGTATTCGTGCCTTCATTTATTTAATAAATGTAGTTTCTCAAGGGGGTCTACTCATGCTCATGGTACTGAGAGAGTAGAAAGAATTAAATCCAAGTATTGCGCAATGGATGGCTTGGTGCCCTCTTAGGAATGTGCCTTCATTTATTCAATAATGGAGTTTTTCAAGGGGTCTACTCATGCTCATGGTACTGAGAGAGTAGAAAGAATTAAATCCAAGTATTGCGCAATGGATGCTTGGTGCCCTCTTAGGAATGTGCCTTCATTTATTTAATAAATGTAATTTCTCAAGGGGTCTACTCATGCTCATGGTACTGAGAGAGTAGAAAGAATTAAATCCAAGCATTGCGCAATGGATGCTTGGTTAGTCTTCAAGGGAAAATTATTAGGACTAAGCTCATGGTACTGAGCGATTAAAAAACATTTTATTCATCAAATTTAAGTATTTGATGAATAAGTGAATGTTTGATTTTTCAGGTAAGTTTGTATAGTATTTAATTAGAAGAGTAATACATTTTGTTGCTGTATTTTTTCTTTTATTCATGTATTCATGTAGTACTACTCTTCTCTTGTAAGAATCCAATGTAGTCAACTTTAGCATTTGCATTGTACTTTTATATTCATGTAGCTATTGTTGTATTGTTTCTTGTAAGAGACTGATTCACTCTACATCATGTAAAAATACTATTCACAAGCTTTCTGGTGTCGACATTCTTGATTCAAATTTTTTACCAATTTAAATATTTAATGAAAAGTAAAGTCAAACAAGTTTAGTGTCAAAAAGCGAATCGAATTTACTAACACAAACCAAAACTAGAATTTTTAAAGAAAATTTACAACTAGAATTCAAAAAATAAGAAACTTTAAACAAAGCATCGTAACAATTTTTGTACTATCCAGTACTTTTAAGAAGAGAGAGAGAGACAGATTTTTTTCCATATACGTTATATTTGTAATTTTTATTAGTATTTATTTTATATTCAATATTTTTAATTAGAATTTATTATCATGTCAGTCCTTATATTAAAGATAAGAATTATATCAGACGTGGTACCCGGTCTTATGGTATCCCCTTAGATGATATTCGCTCCTTCTTTATCCGTGGTATTCGATCATGGTCAGTAAATATGCTATGGGAAAAACTCGAGGTTATTCTAGAAGATAAATTTAATTCAGTTATTAGTGTTAAATATTTTCAAACTTTCAATGATCACTTTTTCTTAGTCAAGGTTCATGGTTCATCAAAAGATTGTATTAAAATCTTACACATGTTAAAGAAGAAACTTTCAGTTACCTCAATTTCCTTTTCAGCTCGTAGTAGAAGGAATCACAAATACACTTTTTCCACTCTCAAACGTAAAATTTTAGTTTCTAATAAACATCAACATTCTATTCAACAATCATTTCAACAATCAGTTCAACAATCAGTTCAACAATCTCATCAACAATCCGATCTTCAACAAGATCTTCAACAGGATCTTCAACAAGTTTCCCATCATGAAAATATTCCAGATCTACAGCAAACACAATTTCAATCTCAACATTCAACAATTAATTCTAATAGTTCTATCAACTCTGATAACAGTTCAATAGTTGATAGTTCTTCAGTTTCACAGCCATCTAGTAATAGTTCTACTTATTCCTCTGATGCATCATCCATTAATAACGATGACTTTAATAATAATAATAATAGCAACGATTCTTCCTCATCCAACAAGCCTGATAACTTTTCTTTTTGTCTTAGTTGGAACACCAATGGGTGGAATCATGAAAAGAGAGATAGTATTAGCTATTTCACAGCTATTTTCAAACCATTATTCTTATGTTTCCAAGAAACTGGTAATGGTTCTGGATCGAATACAGATTATCCTTGTCGTGTTACTTTGCGAAACTATAGACACTTTTTCAAGAAAGCTGACGAATCAGTTCCGGGAATGAGAGGTTTATATTTAGGTTTTCACAATTCGTGTCAAGCCTCACTTGAAAACTTCTCTGGAAAGTATATTATTTCTATTTATACTTTTAGTCTCTGGAATAGATTCAAATGCTCGATTGGAAATGTTTATATGCCTCATAGTCATCACAACATCTATGTTGATCATGCAAAGTTAGAAGTTCGCTTGTGGTTACAAACTCATTCATCCCATCCATCGATTCTTGTTGGTGATTTTAATATGTCTAAAGTAAAATTATCCAACTGGTTATCAACTAATGGATTAGGAGATTGGGAAATTCTTCCGCTTAGAGGGTCTACTATCTCTTGGACTCGAGGTGATCAATCTTCCGACATTGACCATGCTCTTATCAATTCGAAGATGAAAGATCTTATTCACTCAGGATCATTTATAAATAATTTTTATCCTGTATCAGACCATAAGCCACTTCTTATTAATGGTAAAATTATTCCTATGGAAGATTTTTCTAATGACTTTAATGTTCCTAAGAAAATTCTGAAATGGAATAGATTAAAATGTATTGAGGAAAAGGAATCTATTCTCAGTCATAATAAATTCCAAATACTTTCAGCAAAATTCAACGATCCTAATGTTTCTACAGATGAACTTTCCAAAGAGTTTACTTCAACTGCTTTTTCAATTGCAGACGAGCTCAGTATTACCTCAGCAAATAATGTTATAAAGTCTTCATTTCATATTTCACAACAAATTTTTAATCTCCAAAAAATCAAAATGAAGTTGTATAAGAGATTTAAAAAAGAAAGAATTTATGATATAGATGAATTTATTAAAAGAATTAAAATCTACCGTAAGCTCATTGATTACATCCACAAAAGATGTAATGAATTTAGGAACAAGAATATCTTCATTGGATTAAAACAGGATGTGAGTATATGAAGAGTCATAATCCTAAGAAGGCCTGGAAATGGATCAAGAAAACTGCAAAAATTGGAAAAGATTCTTTCTTTATTGCTCAACCAATTAAAAACAAAAATGGAGAATTAGTTGTTGCTACGGAAGAACAACTAGATGTGTGGCATGATCATTTCGAAAAGCTTGCATCAGATCCAAGTGGTGTAAGTCTTGATTTGGAGCATTGGTATGAAGAACCAACGAATAAACGTTTTTCACTCCTATGCTTGATGATGGGATATCAACCAAGATATTAGTATTGATGAAGTCAAGTCAGCTATCCTCTCTACTCCGAATTATAAAGCATCAGGTCCGGATGGTATTCCAATTGAATTTTACAAAGCATTAATTCCATCAAGTAATGATTCTAATAATGCTACAGATAATAATTCTTCCGGTAATACCACTTCAGATAATGATGCTTATGGTTTAAATTTTATTCTTAAATTATTCAACCGTATTTGGGATGGAGACTTCCCCAACTCATGGAATGAATCCAGTATTGTTTCTATTCCTAAGAAGGGAGATTTGACAGATTGTGATAACTATCGAGGTATATCACTTATCAATAATGGTATTAAGTTGATTTCCAAAATTGTCACCACTAGAATCTCAGAATATGGTCTAAAGAATAATTTCATTAGACCTGAACAATTTGGTTTTCGAAAAAAGGAAGAAAGTATCAGTCTTTTCATTTCAATCCAAGAAATATGCCGTAGACGTCAATTAGATAATAAAGAGACATATTTGGCCTTTTTAGATCTCAGGAAAGCATACGATTCAGTCCCAATCGGTAATATTCTCCATAAATTAGATTGTTTAGGAATCCGAGGTAAGAGTTTACAATTCATCAAAAATTTATATTTAACATCTAAGGCTAATGTCAAATTAGATGGACAATTCTCGAAATCTTTTGATGTGAAGAAAGGAGTCCGTCAAGGATGCCCTCTTTCTCCTATTCTCTTTAATCTCTTTATTAATGATATATTTAAAGAGTGTGAAGATCTGGAGTCAGTTTAGGTGACACTCGATGCTGTGGTGGACTTTTTGCAGATGATATAGTTATTTGTGCTCCAACAAGAGGATGCTTAAAAAAGATGCTTAGAAGAGTTAATGAATGGGCATTGTATAATGAAATGGAATTTGGTATCCAGAAATGTTCAACGATGGTGATTCGTCCTGAATCAATAGAAAATCAGAACAAGAGAGATCCAACATTTTACTTAGCAGGACAACCCATTCCAACTACTGATTGTTATACTTATCTTGGTGTTCCATTTGATAAGAATCTGTCCCTTAAACCAGTAATTAAAGCTCTTAATAACAAGGTTTTGAAAGGACTTTTCTCAGTCAGTAAATTCTTAAGAAATCCTAATATTCCTATTCCTTCAAAAACTAGTACTTAACTCACAAGTGATTAGCAGAGTTTCATACTTTGCACCATTACTTGGATCCAACAAAGCTAGGTCTAGGATTGCTCAGAAGCATGTTAACAAAGGAATACGATGGGTTGCCGGAGTTCATAAAGCTGTATCGTTTATATCTTTATACTCTATCTCAAAAGATTTGAATATTCCTCCATTGTCAGCCAAATGTGCGTTAGCTCAGGTTAGATGTTTTAACAAATGGAAAAACTCAAATTGTATTATCTCACACCTTGTCAATTACATTCCTAAATTTAGAAAATACACGTGGTGCAAATCAAGTAGGACACTTGATAAAAAATAAAGAAACATGGAGATGTTAAAGCAGTTAAAAACTTTTATTGGAAAGATCTCAAAGGGAATTCAATCAAAGCGCAATATTATGATGATAATAAATTTATTGAAACTAAAGATTTTATTAAATTATGTTATGAGTACCCAGAGTTTGCCTATGGCTTCTACTGGCTATTGAAAGCAAGAAGCGGATACAAGTTGGATGCTAGAGTTGCCAAAGCTGCCAAATTTGTTGATCCAGTTTGTCCTAACTACTGTCCATGTTGCAAGTGTGGAGATCAAAGTATTAAACATTGGTTATTAGATTGTCCAACATTTAGAGATATCCGTATTAAACATTATGATTCCATAGTCCAGCTATTAAATTTTTTCAGTCAACGTAATTCCAATAGTCCTATCAATAATAATGAAATTGATAATATCAGTAGAGATAGTAATAATATTAATAGTAATAGTAACAATAGTAATAATAACAATAGTAATAGTAACAATAGTAATAATAACAATAGTAGTAATAGAAATAATAATATTAGTAATGATAGCAATAGTGAAGATAATAATTCTAATTTAGATAGTAATTTAGTTAATGATAGTAATAGTTCTAATAATCCGGTGAATATTAATGTGTATGATTATTCTAGTGTGTGCAGTAAAATATTTAAATTCCTTCTTGGGGAAGAAGTTTTAACAATATCAATTACAATTCAAGGGAATGGAAAGAACTTTGTAAGCGTCAGATTCAATCTGGTACTAACGAAGGAACACCATTCTTGACGGTAACCGCGGAACTTCTAACCAAAATCATGCCTTTTGCTATTGGCCAGCAATGGTCAATGTTCAAAAGGTTTGAAGCAACATCCAAGAGCGTCAATGCTGAAGAAACAGTAAGACAGGCCAGGAGGGCCAGCGCAACCAATGGAGATCATAATTTTGTCCCATGATAAAATTTTGATCTTTGGCTCGGTGTCCCATTGGAAGTCAAATACAATTATTATACTTTAGTATGATAGTGGCTTTCTTACTTAATTAAAATTACTAGAATACATTATACCCAATTTTTATTCATTTGTTTATTTAAACATATTTTTTTTATTTTTTTATTTTTAATTTTTTATTACATGTATTATAATTTAATTAAATTAATAAAATTTAAAATATTGATGCCGTTAAAAAAAAAAAAAAAAAAAAAAAAAAAAAAAAAAAAAAAAGAATAAATATGTTTAAATAATTAATTAAGCAAAAAAAAAAATAAAAAAAAAAAAATAAAAATATTTTTTTTTTTTTTTTTTTTTTTTTTTTAAGATAAATATTTAAATTATTAATAATAAAATAAAAAAAAAAAAAAAAATAAAAAAAAATAAAAAAAAATATGTTAAATAAACACAAATGAAAAAAATTGGGTATAATGTATCTAGTAATTTTAATTAAAGTAAGAAAGCCACTATCAATAAAGTATAATAATGTATTTGACTTCCAATGGGACACCGAGCCAAAGATCAAAATTTATCATGGACAAAATTATGATCTCCATTGGTTGCGCTGCCCTCCTGGCCTGTCTTACTGTTTCTTCAGCATTGACGCTCTTGGATGTTGCTTCAAACCTTTTGAACATTGACCATTGCTGGCCAATAGCAAAGGCATGATTTTGGTTAGAAGTTCCGCGGTTACCGTCAAGAATGGTGTTCCTTCTTAGTACCAGATTGAATCTGACGCTTACAAAGTTCTTTCCATTCCCTTGAATTGTAATTATATTGTTAAAACTTCTTCCCCCAAGAAGGAATTTAAATATTTTACTGCACACACTAGAATAATCATACACATTAATATTCACCGGATTATTAGAACTATTACTATCATTAACTAAATTACTATCTAAATTAGAATTATTATCTTCACTATTGCTATCATTACTAATATTATTATTTCTATTACTACTATTGTTATTATTACTATTGTTACTATTACTATTGTTATTATTACTATTGTTACTATTACTATTAATATTATTACTATCTCTACTGATATTATCAATTTCATTATTATTGATAGGACTATTGGAATTACGTTGACTGAAAAAATTTAATAGCTGGACTATGGAATCATAATGTTTAATACGGATATCTCTAAATGTTGGACAATCTAATAACCAATGTTTAATACTTTGATCTCCACACTTGCAACATGGACAGTAGTTAGGACAAACTGGATCAACAAATTTGGCAGCTTTGGCAACTCTAGCATCCAACTTGTATCCGCTTCTTGCTTTCAATAGCCAGTAGAAGCCATAGGCAAACTCTGGGTACTCATAACATAATTTAATAAAATCTTTAGTTCAATAAACTTATTATCATCATAATATTGCGCTTTGATTGAATTCCCTTTGAGATCTTTCCAATAAAAGTTTTTAACTGCTTTAACATCTCCATGTTTCTTTAGTTTTTTATCAAGTGTCCTACTTGATTTGCACCACGTGTATTTTCTAAATTTAGGAATGTAATTGACAAGGTATGAGATAATACAATTTGAGTTTTTCCATTTGTTAAAACATCTAACCTGAGCTAATGCACATTTGGCTGACAATGGAGGAATATTCAAATCTTTTGAATAGAGTATAAAGATATAAACGATACAGCTTTATGAACTCCGGCAACCCATCGTATTCCTTTGTTAACATGCTTCTGTGCAATCCTAGACCTGGCTTTGTTGGATCCAAGTAATGGTGCAAAGTATGAAACTCTGCTAATCACTTGTGAGTTAAGTACTAGCTTTTTGAAGGGAATAGGAATATTAGGATTTCTTAAGAATTTACTGACTGAAAAAAGCCCTTTCAAAACCTTGTTATTAAGAGCTTTAATAACTGGTTTAAGGGACAGATTCTTATCAAATGGAACACCAAGATAAGTATAACAATCAGTAGTTGGAATGGGTTGTCCTGCTAAGTAAAATGTTGGATCTCTCTTGTTCTGATTTTCTATTGATTCAGGACGAATCACCATCGTTGAACACTTCTGGATACCAAATTCCATTTCATTATACAAGGCCCATTCATTAACTCTTCTAAGCATCTTTTTTAAGCATCCTCTTGTTGGAGCACAAATAACTATATCATCTGCAAAAAGTCCACCACAGCATCGAGTGTCACCTAAACTGACTCCGAGATCTTCACACTCTTTAAATATATCATTAATAAAGAGATTAAAGAGAATAGGAGAAAGAGGGCATCCTTGACGGACTCCTTTCTTCACATCAAAAGATTTCGAGAATTGTCCATCTAATTTGACATTAGCCTTAGATGTTAAATATAAATTTTTGATGAATTGTAAACTCTTACCTCGGATTCCTAAACAATCTAATTTATGGAGAATATTACCGATTGGGACTGAATCGTATGCTTTCCTGAGATCTAAAAAGGCCAAATATGTCTCTTTATTATCTAATTGACGTCTACGGCATATTTCTTGGATTGAAATGAAAAGACTGATACTTTCTTCCTTTTTTCGAAAACCAAATTGTTCAGGTCTAATGAAATTATTCTTTAGACCATATTCTGAGATTCTAGTGGTGACAATTTTGGAAATCAACTTAATACCATTATTGATAAGTGATATACCTCGATAGTTATCACAATCTGTCAAATCTCCCTTCTTAGGAATAGAAACAATACTGGATTCATTCCATGAGTTGGGGAAGTCTCCATCCCAAATACGGTTGAATAATTTAAGAATAAAATTTAAACCATAAGCATCATTATCTGAAGTGGTATTACCGGAAGAATTATTATCTGTAGCATTATTAGAATCATTACTTGATGGAATTAATGCTTTGTAAAATTCAATTGGAATACCATCCGGACCTGATGCTTTATAATTCGGAGTAGAGAGGATAGCTGACTTGACTTCATCAATACTAATATCTTGGTTGATATCCCATTCATCAAGCATAGGGAGTGAAAAACGTTTATTCGTTGGTTCTTCATACCAATGCTCCAAATCAAGACTTACACCACTTGGATCTGATGCAAGCTTTTCGAAATGATCATGCCACACATCTAGTTGTTCTTCCGTAGCAACAACTAATTCTCCATTTTTGTTTTTAATTGGTTGAGCAATAAAGAAAGAATCTTTTCCAATTTTTGCAGTTTCTTGATCCATTTCCAGGCCTTCTTAGGATTATGACTCTTCATATACTCACATCCTGTTTTAATCCAATGAAGATATTCTTGTTCCTAAATTCATTACATCTTTTGTGGATGTAATCAATGAGCTTACGGTAGATTTTAATTCTTTTAATAAATTCATCTATATCATAAATTCTTTCTTTTTTAAATCTCTTATACAACTTCATTTTGATTTTTTGGAGATTAAAAATTTGTTGTGAAATATGAAATGAAGACTTTATAACATTATTTGCTGAGGTAATACTGAGCTCGTCTGCAATTGAAAAAGCAGTTGAAGTAAACTCTTTGGAAAGTTCATCTGTAGAAACATTAGGATCGTTGAATTTTGCTGAAAGTATTTGGAATTTATTATGACTGAGAATAGATTCCTTTTCCTCAATACATTTTAATCTATTCCATTTCAGAATTTTCTTAGGAACATTAAAGTCATTAGAAAAATCTTCCATAGGAATAATTTTACCATTAATAAGAAGTGGCTTATGGTCTGATACAGGATAAAAATTATTTATAAATGATCCTGAGTGAATAAGATCTTTCATCTTCGAATTGATAAGAGCATGGTCAATGTCGGAAGATTGATCACCTCGAGTCCAAGAGATAGTAGACCCTCTAAGCGGAAGAATTTCCCAATCTCCTAATCCATTAGTTGATAACCAGTTGGATAATTTTACTTTAGACATATTAAAATCACCAACAAGAATCGATGGATGGGATGAATGAGTTTGTAACCACAAGCGAACTTCTAACTTTGCATGATCAACATAGATGTTGTGATGACTATGAGGCATATAAACATTTCCAATCGAGCATTTGAATCTATTCCAGAGACTAAAAGTATAAATAGAAATAATATACTTTCCAGAGAAGTTTTCAAGTGAGGCTTGACACGAATTGTGAAAACCTAAATATAAACCTCTCATTCCCGGAACTGATTCGTCAGCTTTCTTGAAAAAGTGTCTATAGTTTCGCAAAGTAACACGACAAGGATAATCTGTATTCGATCCAGAACCATTACCAGTTTCTTGGAAACATAAGAATAATGGTTTGAAAATAGCTGTGAAATAGCTAATACTATCTCTCTTTTCGTGATTCCACCCATTGGTGTTCCAACTAAGACAAAAAGAAAAGTTATCAGGCTTGTTGGATGAGGAAGAATCGTTGCTATTATTATTATTATTAAAGTCATCGTTATTAATGGATGATGCATCAGAGGAATAAGTAGAACTATTACTAGATGGCTGTGAAACTGAAGAACTATCAACTATTGAACTGTTATCAGAGTTGATAGAACTATTAGAATTAATTGTTGAATGTTGAGATTGAAATTGTGTTTGCTGTAGATCTGGAATATTTTCATGATGGGAAACTTGTTGAAGATCCTGTTGAAGATCTTGTTGAAGATCGGATTGTTGATGAGATTGTTGAACTGATTGTTGAAATGATTGTTGAATAGAATGTTGATGTTTATTAGAAACTAAAATTTTACGTTTGAGAGTGGAAAAAGTGTATTTGTGATTCCTTCTACTACGAGCTGAAAAGGAAATTGAGGTAACTGAAAGTTTCTTCTTTAACATGTGTAAGATTTTAATACAATCTTTTGATGAACCATGAACCTTGACTAAGAAAAAGTGATCATTGAAAGTTTGAAAATATTTAACACTAATAACTGAATTAAATTTATCTTCTAGAATAACCTCGAGTTTTTCCCATAGCATATTTACTGACCATGATCGAATACCACGGATAAAGAAGGAGCGAATATCATCTAAGGGGATACCATAAGACCGGGTACCACGTCTGATATAATTCTTATCTTTAATATAAAGGACTGACATGATAATAAATTCTAATTAAAAAATATTGAATATAAAATAAATACTAATAAAAATTACAAATATAACGTATATGGAAAAAATCTGTCTCTCTCTCTCTTCTTAAAAGTACTGGATAGTACAAAAATTGTTACGATGCTTTGTTTAAAGTTTCTTTTTTTTGAATTCTAGTTGTAAATTTTCTTTAAAAATTCTAGTTTTGGTTTGTTGTTAGTAAATTCGATTCGCTTTTTGACACTAAACTTGTTTGACTTTACTTTTCATTAAATATTTAAATTGGTAAAAAATTTGAATCAAGAATGTCGACACCAGAAAGCTTGTGAATAGTATTTTTACATGATGTAGAGTGAATCAGTCTCTTACAAGAAACAATACAACAATAGCTACATGAATATAAAAGTACAATGCAAATGCTAAAGTTGACTACATTGGATTCTTACAAGAGAAGAGTAGTACTACATGAATACATGAATAAAAGAAAAATACAGCAACAAAATGTATTACTCTTCTAATTAAATACTATACAAACTTACCTGAAAATCAAACATTCACTTATTCATCAAATACTTAAATTTGATGAATAAAATGTTTTTTAATCGCTCAGTACCATGAGCTTAGTCCTAATAATTTTCCCTTGAAGACTAACCAAGCATCCATTGCGCAATGCTTGGATTTAATTCTTTCTACTCTCTCAGTACCATGAGCATGAGTAGACCCCCTTGAGAAATTACATTTATTAAATAAATGAAGGCACATTCCTAAGAGGGCACCAAGCATCCATTGCGCAATACTTGGATTTAATTCTTTCTACTCTCTCAGTACCATGAGCATGAGTAGACCCCCTTGATAAACTCCATTATTGAATAAATGAAGGCACATTCCTAAGAGGGCACAAGCATCCATTGCGCAATACTTGGATTTAATTCTTTCTACTCTCTCAGTACCATGAGCATGAGTAGACCCCCTTGAGAAACTACATTTATTAAATAAATGAAGGCACGAATACCACGGATAAAGAACTATAATTTTCATATTACCAAATCAAATCAAAGCTTTATGCCTTTTTCATACCATACACCTAAAAAACGTTCAACCTTCAATCAAATACATAACATTTTAAAAGGAAATTATCATCTTTTTAACAACAATACAATTTAAATGAAAAAGGAGTGAAAAAAAAAGAATAACAACCATTTTCTTTAACAACCACAAATCTTTCAATAATAAATAACCTTTTATAAATCCCTTAATAATAAGAGGATATTTATTTTATTTTACAAATTTATTATAATTTTATTAAACCAATTAAAATTAAGATTTACATTAATTTATATTTAGGTTTTTTCTTTTTAATTTATGTAGAAATTATTTTATTATTTTCTATAATTTATTAAGTTCTATTTTCTTATCCTATTATTACTATTACATTTTTTTTATTTTAATTTTCTTATTTATTATTATCCTCATACAATGAGGACTTTCAATTAAAAAAAAAAACTTTCAATTAAGGATTGTCGCTTATTATTAGAATATTAACAATAATAAACTTTTCTTTTACTATTTCATTCAATAGTGCGTTTAAGCCTTACCAGCCATCTTGGCATCCATTTCTTCAAGAGTAAGACCCTTACATTCAATAACGTAGAATTGAGAGTAAATCCAAGCGAGGAAACTGGCAGCAGCAAAAAGAATGAAAGTGTTAGTAGACCATTTCTTCATGAGGAATGGACCAACAAAACCAATAATCCAATTGTTTAAGAAGTTAGAGACAGTACCAACAGCAGAACCCTTAACTCTGACACGAAGTGGGAAAACTTCAGCTTGGTAAACCCATGGAACTGGACCCCAAGTCCAAGCGAATGAGAATACGAATAAGAAAACGGAAGCAACAGCAGCGTATTGCCATCCCTTGATTGGTTGTTCAATGAACTTACCATTAGCATCCTTCTTACCACCAGTTAACTTAGAGCAAGCCCAAGTAGAAAGATGGAAGACCATCATCATAAGAGAACCAATAACTAAAAGAGTCTTACGACCTAATCTTTCAATACCCCACATACCTGGAAGGTGGAAACAAAGTTAACGAGGTTGTTGACGTTTGGTAAAACAACAGTAGACATAACCTTGTTGAAACCCATTTCAGAGTAAATTTGACTTTGGTAGTACATAATAACGTTAATACCAGTCCATTGTTGGAAAAGTTGCATTAAGAAAGTAATGAAAGTACGACGACGAATGACGGAACTGAAAAGTTCACCGAATGAAGAGGAACCAGCAGCACGAGTAGCAGCAACATCTTCTTGAATAGCCTTAAGTTCTTCTTGAACAACAGCATCAGAAGTAGAGGCGGCATTAAGCTTAGCAAGAATTTCAACAGCTTCTTCATCACGATCCTTAGAACATAACCATCTTGGGGACTTTGGAACGAAGCACATAAGAGTAGCAAGACCAAGACCTGGAACAACTTGTAATAAAAGAGCTAATCTCCATTCAAGGTTAGAGATTTCTTCATCACCCTTTCTAGTGAAAGAAAGTAACCTTCTGGCTTACGGTTAGTCTTGTACCAGATAAGAGCATTGATAAGAGAAGCAACAATAATACCAAAAGTAGTCATAAGTTGATAACAAGAAGAAAGAGTACCTCTAAGGTTAGATGGAGCAACTTCTGAAATGTAGGTTGGGCAAAGTACACCATTACAACCAATAGAAAGACCAGTGATAAGACGACCAATGGCAATCATAACAGAGGAACGGATAGAAGAACCTTGAATAATAGCACCACAGGTGAAGATACAAGCACCAACCATAATGGTTCTTTGACGACCAAACTTTTCACCAAGGTAAGTAGCCATAAGAGCACCACAAAGAGCACCAAGAACGAAACTAGAAGTAATAACACCTTCAAGGAAAGCCTTATTACCTTTTTCTTCTAAATCACGGTACATAGCCTTTGAGGCATCATCAGTAGATTCACCAACTTCATCAATAGCTTTTCCCTTCCATTCGTGGAATCTGAAGAAAATACGGAATGAGTCCATAACAAGAACAACATTCATAACACCAACTTCATAACCAAAAAGAAGACCACCAAGTGAGGCGGTAACAGCGACTAAAAATTGAAAGCTGTTCATTTTTTTTTAAAAAAAAAATTAAACTTAAATTAAACTTAAATTAATATTATTATTAAATAATAATGATTTTTTTTAAAAGAAAATTTATTTCTTTTATACAAAATTTCAATATAAAGATAAAATCATAATATTTAATTATAATTATATATAATTAATTGTATTTGTATATAAATTATTTTTAAATTAATAATTATTTTCAATTTATTTTAATATGTTATGATTATTGCTTTATTATATTTATTATATTTATGAATATTAAAATTTAATTTTAATTCTTTCGAGAATTAAAATTAAATATTAAAATAAATTATAATATAATATTTTATAAATAGAAATTTTTATAATTAATTAAAATAAATTATTTAAATTTATTATTAACCTTTTTATTTAAACAATTGAGATGTAAATTTATTGGTTATTACAATATTAAATATATATTAAAATATTTTCTTTTAATATATATTTAATATTTAGTGTTTCATTTTAAGAGGATATTTATTATTTAATAAAAAACTTTATTCAAATTTTAAATTTTGTAAAATATTATAATTTCTTTTATAATTTAAAAAATGTTAAATTATTATTAGTAAATAATAAAAATATATTTAATCTTAAAAAATTAAAAATTCATAAATTTTATGTGTTATTTAAAAAATATTATTTTTATCAATTTATTAAAATATTTAAAATAAAAGTTAAATTATATAATTCCTAATAATTACTAAACTTTAAATATTATAAATTAAAAAATTTTAATAAAAATATAAATTATTATTTTATTAAGTTTATCTTATGATTTTTATAATATAATATAATATAATATAATATAATAAATATAATATAATATATATAATATATATAATATAATATAATATAATATAATATAATATAATATAATATAATATAATATATATAATATAATATAATATAATATAATATAATATAATATAATATAATATAATATAATATAATATAATATAATATAATATAATATAATATAAATTGTTAATTAATTAAACAAATGTAAAGTTTATTATATAAAAGTTAAATATTATATTATAATTTATTTTAATATTTAATTTTAATTCTCGAAAGAATTAAAATTAAATTTTAATATTCATAAATATAATAAATATAATAAAGCAATAATCATAACATATTAAAATAAATTGAAAATAATTATTAATTTAAAAATAATTTATATACAAATACAATTAATTATATATAATTATAATTAAATATTATGATTTTATCTTTATATTGAAATTTTGTATAAAAGAAATAAATTTTCTTTTAAAAAAAAATCATTATTATTTAATAATAATATTAATTTAAGTTTAATTTAAGTTTAATTTTTTTTTTAAAAAAAAATGAACAGCTTTCAATTTTTAGTCGCTGTTACCGCCTCACTTGGTGGTCTTCTTTTTGGTTATGAAGTTGGTGTTATGAATGTTGTTCTTGTTATGGACTCATTCCGTATTTTCTTCAGATTCCACGAATGGAAGGGAAAAGCTATTGATGAAGTTGGTGAATCTACTGATGATGCCTCAAAGGCTATGTACCGTGATTTAGAAGAAAAAGGTAATAAGGCTTTCCTTGAAGGTGTTATTACTTCTAGTTTCGTTCTTGGTGCTCTTTGTGGTGCTCTTATGGCTACTTACCTTGGTGAAAAGTTTGGTCGTCAAAGAACCATTATGGTTGGTGCTTGTATCTTCACCTGTGGTGCTATTATTCAAGGTTCTTCTATCCGTTCCTCTGTTATGATTGCCATTGGTCGTCTTATCACTGGTCTTTCTATTGGTTGTAATGGTGTACTTTGCCCAACCTACATTTCAGAAGTTGCTCCATCTAACCTTAGAGGTACTCTTTCTTCTTGTTATCAACTTATGACTACTTTTGGTATTATTGTTGCTTCTCTTATCAATGCTCTTATCTGGTACAAGACTAACCGTAAGCCAGAAGGTTTACTTTCTTTCACTAGAAAGGGTGATGAAGAAATCTCTAACCTTGAATGGAGATTAGCTCTTTTATTACAAGTTGTTCCAGGTCTTGGTCTTGCTACTCTTATGTGCTTCGTTCCAAAGTCCCCAAGATGGTTATGTTCTAAGGATCGTGATGAAGAAGCTGTTGAAATTCTTGCTAAGCTTAATGCCGCCTCTACTTCTGATGCTGTTGTTCAAGAAGAACTTAAGGCTATTCAAGAAGATGTTGCTGCTACTCGTGCTGCTGGTTCCTCTTCATTCGGTGAACTTTTCAGTTCCGTCATTCGTCGTCGTACTTTCATTACTTTCTTAATGCAACTTTTCCAACAATGGACTGGTATTAACGTTATTATGTACTACCAAAGTCAAATTTACTCTGAAATGGGTTTCAACAAGGTTATGTCTACTGTTGTTTTACCAAACGTCAACAACCTCGTTAACTTTGTTTCCACCTTCCCAGGTATGTGGGGTATTGAAAGATTAGGTCGTAAGACTCTTTTAGTTATTGGTTCTCTTATGATGATGGTCTTCCATCTTTCTACTTGGGCTTGCTCTAAGTTAACTGGTGGTAAGAAGGATGCTAATGGTAAGTTCATTGAACAACCAATCAAGGGATGGCAATACGCTGCTGTTGCTTCCGTTTTCTTATTCGTATTCTCATTCGCTTGGACTTGGGGTCCAGTTCCATGGGTTTACCAAGCTGAAGTTTTCCCACTTCGTGTCAGAGTTAAGGGTTCTGCTGTTGGTACTGTCTCTAACTTCTTAAACAATTGGATTATTGGTTTTGTTGGTCCATTCCTCATGAAGAAATGGTCTACTAACACTTTCATTCTTTTTGCTGCTGCCAGTTTCCTCGCTTGGATTTACTCTCAATTCTACGTTATTGAATGTAAGGGTCTTACTCTTGAAGAAATGGATGCCAAGATGGCTGGTAAGGCTTAAACGCACTATTGAATGAAATAGTAAAAGAAAAAGTTTATTATTGTTAATATTCTAATAATAAGCGACAATCCTTAATTGAAAGTTTTTTTTTTTAATTGAAAGTCCTCATTGTATGAGGATAATAATAAATAAGAAAATTAAAATAAAAAAAATGTAATAGTAATAATAGGATAAGAAAATAGAACTTAATAAATTATAGAAAATAATAAAATAATTTCTACATAAATTAAAAAGAAAAAACCTAAATATAAATTAATGTAAATCTTAATTTTAATTGGTTTAATAAAAATTATAATAAATTTGTAAAATAAAAATAAATATCCTCTTATTATTAAGGGATTTATAAAAGGTTATTTATTATTGAAAGATTTGTGGTTGTTAAAGAAAATGGTTGTTATTCTTTTTTTTTCACTCCTTTTTCATTTAAATTGTATTGTTGTTAAAAAGATGATAATTTCCTTTTAAAATGTTATGTATTTGATTGAAGGTTGAACGTTTTTTAGGTGTATGGTATGAAAAAGGCATAAAGCTTTGATTTGATTTGGTAATATGAAAATTATAGTTCTTTATCCGTGGTATTCGTGCCTTCATTTATTTAATAAATGTAGTTTCTCAAGGGGGTCTACTCATGCTCATGGTACTGAGAGAGTAGAAAGAATTAAATCCAAGTATTGCGCAATGGATACTTGGTTAGTCTTTATTTGGAAATATTATTAGGACTAAGCTCATGGTACTGAGCGAACAGAGTTGATAATTTGAGTGTTAGTTGTTATATCATATATCCCTTACACCTTCAACTTATTTTTTAGATAGTAGTTGCTTTAACAACTTTTATAACATATTATTTTAAACTTAAAATTGTTTGATTCGGTAGTATTAAATACTGATTTTGAATATTTCTTGATTTCATTTTTATTTTAGCTTTCATCGATAATTTGTTATCCCAGTTTACTACTTATTCTCTTTGTTCTTTTATTCCTTTTTTATTCTTTATATGTTGATTAGTCAGATAGTTTTGTTTTTTCAGTTAGTTGGTTATTCCTTTCATTTATTCTTGAGTTTCGTGTGGGGTGCAGCTTTCATTACTATAATCATATTTAATCTTTTATTTTTTCTATTTTTATTATTTACGAGGGGCGCGGCTTTTTTTTATTTTTCCTTTATGATTTTATATGATTCTAGTAATATCTTTTTTTATTTCTTATTTTTTTGTAACTCTAGATTTTCCAAGGAATCTCTTTTCTACTAACATTCTTTTGTATACTTTTTCTATCTCTTTTCTATATATATATATTTCTTATACTTTATATTATATGTATATTTATATATCTGTATAACTTAATTAGGTTTATTATGGACTATTATGGTAAGTATTAACACCTTTTTTTCTTTAACATTTCTATTATCAAAGCTTCTATCCTGGAAAATCGAGTATTCTATTTTTATATTGTAAATACTACTCTTGTTTCAATTTTATCTTTAAAAAAAAAAAAAAAAAAAAATTTTATTATGTTTACCCAAAATTCTTCAACTTTTTTCCATTATTTTTGTTATAACAACTTTTCACTCTTATTATCTCTCTACCTTACAACATAAACAACCTATATGAATGTTCAATTTCAACAATCAGAATCAACACAATACAATAATCATCCAATAAATTATACAATTCTTATTAATATAAAGAGCTTTCAAAATACAGTTATAATACAGAAATCCAAAGTGATAGATATTCAAAATTTATCTTCCCGTTTAAAGTCTTCAGTAGAGTTAGAACTAAGTTTGTCAACAACTTAGCCACTTTTCCAGTTATAAATTTAAAATATTGTTTGACAAATAATCCACTTGCTATATAATATATCCGTCTTTACTATTATTATTTTTATTTTACTATATATTTTATTTCATTATCTTATTTATATCATTATATCAATACTTCAAACTATTAATATCTATTGTCATAATAAGTTCTTTCAAAATGAACAATACCAATTGTACTGTACCTACCTTACGACGTGGTCTTCGTTTCTTCGGATCTAACTCCAATAAATCATATCTAATTTTTATCCATGATCTTAGTTCATGGTCAAAACAACGACTAATGGAATTTCTTTTAAAGGACATTCAACCTTTCAATGATATTCTTCAATCCCTCACCAAAAAATATTCACAATCACTCGGTATCTATTTCATTCTTAAAGTCAATGGAAAATGTCCGCTTAAAGCCATGTTACTTATACACTCACTTTCTGAAAAACTCCCAATCTCTAGTAAAATATCTTGGAAATTCATTGATAAGCTCAAAAACAATAGATCATACAAAAACAAACGATCTATCAAATCTACTACTGGTCCACTCTCTGACGATTTCTATTTTAGTCATCTAAGCTCTAATGCTTCCTTTTTCAACTTATGTACTTGTTGGAACATCAATGGTTGGAACCCGGAGAAAAAGGACGGTGTTTTATACTTCATCTCTGTTTTCAAACCTGTATGTGTCTGTCTTCAAGAAGTAGGTAACAGCCAATTCCTCTGTGGTAATGCAATTTCCTCCCCATGCCTACTGAACTATAAACCAGTACACAGACGTGCTAATCCTAAAGTTCCAGGTATGAGAGGACTTTACATTGGTGTTCATAATTCTTGTTCCTTTACTCCTGAACCTCTTCTATATAAGTACATCATTTCAGTTACAATATTGTCATTTTGGAACCAGAGATGTACCATTGGTAATATTTACTTCCCGCAAACTAGATGGCCGGATGCTAGATTAATTGCCTTTGATGAACTTGATAAGTGGTTAACAACGCATAACAAATTCAACCACCCAGCTATCCTTGTAGGAGACTTTAATATGTCAGCTATTAAAATCAAATCTTATATATCACAACACTTCCCGGATTGGACTATGGCTGAGTTAACTGGTAATAATTTTACCTGGGAAAAAGGATCTAAATCTTCATGCATTGATCATATTATATACAACAAAGCTATGACAGAACACATAAACAAATCTTCAGTTTGTGAAGTTTTCCACGATGTTTCTGATCACAAACCGATCCTTGTGTCTTGTAAAAAAGACTCTTCGGATGATTTCAAAAAGCCTAAGAAGACCTTTAAGTGGTCAAGTCATATCTGTAACACAAAGTGTTCTGACATTCTTACTAGTAATCGCTTTGCTGTTCTAGCTTCCGAGCTTGAAGCTAATTGCGATAGCCTTTCGGCTGACGATATGGTTTCAAGATTTTTAGATACTTCCAAAACTATAGGTAAAGAAATAAAAGCCATTGTGCCTGCAGATTTAAAAGGTCCAGCATTCCATTGCCCTCAATACATCAAAAACTTATCACATGAAAAACACCTGGCTTACAAAAATATTAAGCCCCTTTCAGATTGCGCTGACATGGAAAATTATCTTAACCAGTTCTCCATATACCAAAATCTATGTAATACCATCAAAAAGGTTAAGAGCAAATTCAGATCCAATCTCTATAAAGCTAATATTGTTTCTATCGGTAAACATTTTATTGATAAAAGCTTTAGACAAGGTTGGAAAGGCCTTAAAAAACTTGCCAAACCAAGTTATTCGTCCTCCCATGTTTCAACTATTAAGGACAAGAATGGCAAGGATTTATTTACTCCTCAAGAACAATTAAAACGTTGGGCTGAACATTATGAAAATCTTGCATCTGATGTTACAAATCACAGCTTAAATCGTGGTTACTGGGAAAGAGCCTTCCAATTCAACCATATCAATCAAATAGCATGGGATATAAATGGTCCCATTTCTATTGAGGAAATTAGAAATGTTGTTCTGTCAATGAAGAATAACAAGGCTCCAGGTCCCGATGGTATCCCAATTGAATTTTTCAAAGCTTTCTTTTGTAACGAAGAACTGGAGAAAGAACATAAGTCTGCTGGAAATTGTCTTAAATTAATTTTTAATAAAATCTGGAATGGTTCCTTTCCTTTGAAATGGAACTCTGCTTCCATTGTTTCTATTCCAAAGAAAGGCGATCTTTCAGACTGTAATAATTATCGTGGTATTTCTCTCATCAATGTAGGTCTTAAAATTATTTCAAAAATTGTAACTAATAGAATTTCAAAGTATGCTCTTTCTCATAATTTTATAAGACCTGAGCAATTTGGTTTTCGCAATAAAGAAGAATGTATTAGCTTATTTATTTCCATTAGAGAAATCTGTCAAAGAAGGAAATTTAAAGGAAAAGCCACTTATGTCGCCTTTCTAGACCTTAAAAAAGCATACGACTCAGTTCCTATTTTTAATATCCTTACAAAGTTATATAAATTAGGTATACGTGGTAAATGTTTTGATTTTCTCAATAATCTCTACTCTACCTCTAAAGTTCGTGCACGTTTCTTGGATATGCTTTCCAATGAATTCCCTGTAAACCGTGGTGTAAGACAAGGATGTCCTCTTTCTCCTATACTGTTTAACCTCTTTATCAATGATATTTTAAATAAATGTGAAAGGCTTGGAGTTAGCTTAGGTAATAAACGTTGTTGTGGTGGCCTTTTCGCTGATGACATTGTTTTGATTGCTCCTAGTAAGAAGAACCTTCAAAAGATGCTCAATCTAGTCCTTGATTGGGCTAATTTAAATGAAATGTCTTTTGGAATAAATAAATGTGCAACTATTGTTGTTAAACCTATCAACTTTAATAGATCCCCTAGTTATGTCGACCCAACATTTTACATCGGTATGTACTCGATTCCAAAGGTTTCTTGCTATACTTATCTTGGAATCCCATTCGACGAAGATCTTTCTTTGACTCCTATTCTGTCTAATATGTACAAAAAAGTTCAGAAATCTTTATTCTCTTTTAAGAACTTCCTCACCAACAATTGTGTTCCTATTGGCTTAAAAAACATAGTAATTCATTCTTATATTTTAAGCAAAGTCTCTTATTATGCTCCTTTGCTTGGTTCCAACAAAAATAGAACTAGAAGAGTCCAATCTCTTATCAATACTGCTGTTTTATGGAGTGTCAATAGCTTTCACAATAAAAGTTTTAATAACAAAGATTTTGTTTTTGAACGAAATTCATTTATTAGTCTGTATGCTCTTACAAGAGATATGAAGATCCCTACCCTTTCAGGTATTTGTGCTGCGCAACAAGTGAAATGCTTTGTTAAATGGAGAAAATCAAATTGTATAATTAAAGACCTCGTCCGATCTATTCCTCCCATGTCTCATTACTCTTGGGCCAAAGAATCTTGTTCACTACATAAGAAGCTTATGAAAATAAATATTAAAAGTACTAAAGATATTAGAGAATATTATTGGAATAATAGTAGCCTAAATAATGGAAGTAAAGCCCTCAGATATACTAACAACAAATTCCTTAATTCAAATCGCCTAATGCATATCGGTCTCAACAAACCTCACTTAAATTTAGGAATTACCTGGATTATTCGTATTCGATGCGGTTATGAAAATACTACCCGAATTGCTATTGCCAGTAATAGAGTTACTCCTGACTGCCCTCGTGTCTGTCCATGTTGCGGATATGACGAACAATCTTTTTACCATTGGATATTAGAATGTTCTGCATTCTCTGAATACAGAGCTTCTTCACTTAGCTTTCTTGACGATCTTTTTACCCTTTTTTACAATAAATATAAGAATCAATTCATCACATACTTACTCCCCGAAACGGAAGTAAGAAAAATAATTTATAACTATATTTTTACGTTCCTTCTTGGTGGAACTTTAGCTTATGATGAGCTACAAATCGATAAGGCGGAACAAAGACATTTGAATGAACAGCTTTACAGTTCATCGGGGTCTCATGTTCCATATGTAGAGGGTCTCGCGGCTTTTCTTACTAAAACAATCCCTATCATTAGTAGCTCTATGAAGCTACTTTTTGATAGGTTTAGTAAGACACCTAACGTAATCAAGAGCGCCGACGTCGTACCGATATGGCAAAGGAACATTTCCAATGTTCCGTACACAGGGTTCAATGTTAGTATTTCCTCAAATTCGAATGAAAACATTATGAACTCATGGGAGAGTTTAGTGGACACCACACTATCATACCTGATGTTACTTCTTTTTTTTATTTCATTTAATTTATTAGGTAGGGACCAATCCCACACAGTACAAATTGCAGAGTTCATTGAACTTTTATGCAACTTAAATAATTATTTTATATTTTTTTATATTTATATTTTTATTTATATATATTTTATTATTTTTATTTATTATTTATTATATCATTATCAATATGTATTATCACCTAATATTATGTAATATCACTAATTAAGTAAGTAAATAAATAAAAGATGTGTATTCTCTTCCTAGTCTAAAAAAAAAAAAAAAAAAAAAAAAAAAAAAATCCGTGGTATTCGATCATGGTCAGTAAATATGCTATGGGAAAAACTCGAGGTTATTCTAGAAGATAAATTTAATTCAGTTATTAGTGTTAAATATTTTCAAACTTTCAATGATCACTTTTTCTTAGTCAAGGTTCATGGTTCATCAAAAGATTGTATTAAAATCTTACACATGTTAAAGAAGAAACTTTCAGTTACCTCAATTTCCTTTTCAGCTCGTAGTAGAAGGAATCACAAATACACTTTTTCCACTCTCAAACGTAAAATTTTAGTTTCTAATAAACATCAACATTCTATTCAACAATCATTTCAACAATCAGTTCAACAATCACATCAACAATCCGATCTTCAACAAGATCTTCAACAAGATCTTCAACAAGTTTCCCATCATGAAAATATTCCAGATCTACAGCAAACACAATTTCAATCTCAACATTCAACAATTAATTCTAATAGTTCTATCAACTCTGATAACAGTTCAATAGTTGATAGTTCTTCAGTTTCACAGCCATCTAGTAATAGTTCTACTTATTCCTCTGATGCATCATCCATTAATAATGATGACTTTAATAATAGTAATAATAGCAACGATTCTTCCTCATCCAACAAGCCTGATAACTTTTCTTTTTGTCTTAGTTGGAACACCAATGGGTGGAATCACGAAAAGAGAGATAATATTAGCTATTTCACAGCTATTTTCAAACCATTATTTTTATGTTTCCAAGAAACTGGTAATGGTTCTAGATCGAATACAGATTATCCTTGTCGTGTTACTTTGCGAAACTATAGACACCTTTTCAAGAAAGCTGAAGAATTATTGATTGGCATGAGAGGTTTATATTTAGGTATTCACAATTCGTGCCAAGCCTCACTTTAAAACCACTCATGTAAGTATAATATTTCTATTTATATTTTTAGTCTTTGGAATATATTCAGACACTCGATTGGAAATATTTATATGCTTCATAGTCATCACAATATTTATGTTGATTAAGCAAAGTTAGAAGTTCGCTTGTGGTTACAATTTCACCCATCCTATCCATCGATTCTTGTTAGTGATTTTAATATGTCTAAAATAAAATTATTCAACTGGTTATCATCTAATGGATTAGGAGATTTGAAGTTCTTCCATTTGAAGATTCTTCTATCTTTTGGATGAGAGGTGATCAATCTTCCGACATTAACCATGCTCTTATCAATTCGAAGATGAAAGATCTTATTCACTCAGGATCATTTATAAATAATTTTTATCCTGTATCAGACCATAAGCCACTTCTTATTAATGGTAAAATTATTCCTATGGAAGATTTTTCTAATGACTTTAATGTTCTTAAGAAAATTCTGAAATGGAATAGATTAAAATGTATTGAGGAAAAGAAATCTCTTCTTAGTCATAATAAATTCCAAATTCTTTCATCAAAACTCAATGATTCTAATGTTTCTACAGATGAACTTTCCAAAGAGTTTACTTCAACCGCTTTTTCAATTGCAGACGAGCTCAGTATTACTTCAGTAAATAATGTTATATAAAATCTTTATTTCATATTTCACATCAAATTTTTAATCATCAGAAAATCAAAATGAAATTGTAAAGAATATTTAAAAAAGAAAGAGTTTATTGTATAGAGAATTTATTAAAAGGATTAAAAGTTACTATAAGTTCATTAATTACATTCACAAAAAATGTATAAAGATATAAAATATATCTTTAAATCATTAATAATTAATTAATAATTATTAAATAATAATTCTGATATTTTAATTGATACGGGTTAATTTTATGTAGAAAGAATTAAACTTTAATTAATATATATATTTTATTAATAATTTTATTTATAACGTTCCAATATTTCTATTCTGTCTAAATACTAAAACGTTCTGTCGTTGTCAAATATTAAAATTCTAACTAAAACAAGAAGCCCTTTTTAATAATATTTATTCTAGTCTATTTATACTAATGAGGCTTACTTAATAATTAATTGTCCAATTATAAGGCTGGAACTATATGGATCATTCATTTACAATACTCTTTTACATTACATGATTTTACATTTGTCGTACATTTACATTATATTCTTATACATTGTAGAAATAATTAATATTATAATAAATCTATATAAATTTAATATTAGGAAAAATTACTAATATAATAATATGTTCAAGTCACATATTATTTTTATATCAAAAATCCCCTCGCTATAGGAGAGCGAAGTATAATTTAAGATACAAAATTTTTACTGAGCGTATCTGGTTATAATATTAATTTTTCTGGTTATAAAACTAAATTTCTAAAATTAAAAAAAATTGAAAAAAATTGAAAAAAAAATTGAAAAAAAAATACTAATAAAAATTTTTTTTTTTTTTTTTTTTTTTTTTTTTTAATTATTATTATGATTAGTTATATATACTAATTACTAATTAAACTAATTATTATTGTTATTATTATTATTATTTACTATTATTATAATTATTATTTATTATTATTCTCAATAATCTACGGTAGGCTACTCGAGGTTTAGCAAGGTCGAACAGGAGTTAATCGACTTTTCGAAATTTGAAATCCCTTTTTGACTTTTTCAATTTCAATTTCGAAATTTCAAATTAATTATTTTTTTTTTTTTTTTTATATATATATATGTTTAAACATATCTAATTTGTAAAATATCATAAATTTTAAATAAAGTGTCGTCTCTCATAACGAAATATTTTCTTTATAAGGGAGGATATTCTTCATATGTGTATACCTGGTTAGTTCTTGTCCCGTATTGTAGTCCTTGAGCTTGACTGTATTCCAGGCGATATCTAAGATTTGATAAGGTCCTTTAAAATATGGGTCCAATTTTGTTCTGTTGAAATTCCTTAATTTGACTAGATCGCCTATTTTGTATTCTTCCTTATGATCCATGCTTATTTTACTTTGTCTTCTAGCTTCCCAATACTTTAGAGTACCTAGCATTTTTGAAGCCGCCTTCCTTATCCATTTAGCGTGATCCACGAACCTTTCCATTATAATTTCTTCTGTGGATCTTCCTAAAGTTTCTTGATATGTTTCCATTAGCACTAAATCTATTGGGCGTGCATCCTTTCTTCCATATACAAGTTCAAAACTAGAGAATCCAGTTGTAGTAGATATACTGGTCCTTAACGCCCATAGAGCTACTGGTAAGTATTTGTCCCAGTCTTCATTGTTCTCTACTAAGAATCGTAGCTGTTTCCCAATTTCCCGATTCTTATTTTCCACTAGACCATTCGACTCTGGGTGATAGGTGGATACGAAGTGTACATAAGTATCATATAAATCTAAAAATATTTTTGTATAGTCGGAAGTAAATTGTACACCATTATCCATTAAGACCAATTGTGGGACTCCGTGGCGACTAAATACTTCGGTTAGGAATTCCGCTACATCTTCTGAGGTGGTCGTTGACAACGCCTTCGCCTCAGGCCATTTTGTAAAATAGTCCACAGCTACAATAATATATTTGTTATCTTGCACAGTAGTCTTTAACGGGCCTATTATGTCCACGGCTATTCTGACAAACGGTGCTTCGACTGGTGATGCAAATCTCTCGGTTCTTTCAGGTAGAGGTTGGGACTTCCGTAACTGACAGATTTTACACGTAGAAATATAGGTTTTTATATCTAAAACCATGTTCTTCCAATAATACTTATCCTTGATCCTTTGGTAAGTTTTCTGCAGTCCTTCATGTGCGATTTTATGGTTTTTCGCGATGACCTGGATCTTTTCCAAGGGTTCGTCAACAATCTTTCTTAAGTTATCATTATCCCTGAAATATAACAGATTATTTATTCTTATTACTCTTTCTTTTAGAAAGTTTTTCATAACCTCTGAGATATATTTATCATTTTCCTCGTTTTCTTCTTCTGACATTAATTCAGGCATCTTAGTAGGTTCTTCTACAACTTGTTTTCTCTGTTTCCGAGCTAATAAAGATTCTTCTTCATCACTTTCGCTTTCATTATTTTCTGACTCAAGGTTGGTATCATTTAGTGTGCTAACTATTGCATTTGCGTTCGCTTCCTGACTGTTATCCTCTTTTAATGACATCCGGGATAATGCGTCAGCTAAAATATTCGCTTTTCCAGGTTGATATCTTACTTCTACCATGTTTTGGCTAAAGTCATTAACCCAGCGAGCGTGTTTTTGAAGTTTGAGGTTCATTTTTATTAATGATAGCAACTAGCGGAAGGTGGTCCGTATATAAAATAGTTTTATACGGATTTCCTAGGACATAATGACGAAATTCCATCAGGCAATAATGAGCAGCGGTACCTTCCAGTTCAGTAATAGGGTAGTTTAATTCAGCTTTCTTTAGTGCACGACTAGCATACTTTATAGGATGCTCTACCCCGTCCTCCAAAAGTTGCAATAATACGCCGCCAATACCACTGAAACTGGCGTCCGAGCGGATAATGAAAGGAATATCATAACGAGGAAAACACAGAATAGGGGAAGAGGCCAAATATTCTTTAGCAGCAACGAACGACGAATTGCACTCAGAATCCCAAATAAACTTGGCGTCTTTTCTAAGGAGTTTATTTAAGGGGGCAGTAATAGAAGCAAAGTGATCAATAAATTCCCTATAATAACCAACCATTCCAAGAAAAGAACGAATTTCAGTAACAGATTTAGGAGGATCTAGTTTGAGTATATTATCGACCTTAGATTTAATAGGAAGAAGACCATTAATAGAAACAACATGACCCAACACTTCAACTTCCTGTAAACAGAAGTGACACTTCTCAATGTGACCTTTAAACCATTATCGCGAAGGATCTGGAAAACCTTTTTGATATCACGAAGGTGTTGTGAGTAAGAAGGAGAATTGTAATGAATATGTTACGGTTCGAGGAATTTACTTTTATTTATAAAATATTAATAAATTTATTAATACTCAAAAATAATATTAAAATGAAATAAGAAAATTGTTTTATTAATAAAATTGTTTTATTAAGATATTAATATAAAATTATAAAATAAAATAAAAATAAAAATAAAAATATCTGTATATTCTCTAATTCTTATAATATACACCTTTTTATACTTTTTGTAAAAAAATTAAGTAGTGTTAATTAAAAGAATTAGTCTTTAATTATTTACATAATTTTAGTATTTAAATTACTTTTAAATGAATAATAAAATTACATTACTATTATAATAAATATTTATACATATTATTAAATTGATTAACATACATTAAAAGTTTACTTTAAATATATTTAACTAAAAAATTTTACTATTTTACAGAAATATTATTCATAATTTTAATTAATAAAAATTCATTAACTTGATAAATTAAACTAAAAGTTCAATAAACTATAATTTTCAATATATTATTATTACTAAATTAATTTTTAAGTTTAATAAAATAAAATTTAAGTTCAATAAAAAATAATTATTAATAATTTTAAATATAATTTAAGTGTATACATTAATTTACAAATAAGAATATTGTAAAGTTTTATACATTTAGGAACAATAATGAATGGATTAGGTCATAATCATTAATTATGACAAGAATAACATTATTTGTTGGTTCCTTAACAAATACTAGAAATAACTAAATTGTCTTAGTGGTTAGTAGCTAAGACTTTGAGTCTGAATGACACTAGTTCGAGACCTCATAGATACTATTTTTAAAAAAATTATAATTTTATTTTATTTTATTTTATTTTTAAATTTTATTTTATATGAAGATTATTGATTGGTTAAGAATTTTAAGTTGAAAAAATTTTATAAATTAATTTAAAAAAATTTTTAGTATAAATACGAGTGAATTTTCCCAAATATTTTAAAGAATCGAGATTTTATTAATAAATAATTATATTATTAAACACTTAACTTATTAAGTTAAATTCTATGTGTTTTTAATGATATTTTTATAAATTAATAATTTACAGAATATTTTAAAGTGTTAATATTACTAAGTTATTTAGTAAATATTATAATTTGTTTTATTGTTAAAGACACATTTCTTTACAATAAAATCTCCTTATAATATAAAAGCTTAATACCTTAGTGTTTAAGGAATTGTTATAGATAAACTTTTAAGTTTTATTGTTGAAGCTTTTCTTTAAAGAAATATTTTTACTTAAAGTAGTAGAATTAGTACGCTTTAGAAGCGGTATATAATTCAAACTATAAAAAGTAAAAGATTAACGGGATCGAGTTTAACCTGTACAATAATTGGGTTGGCAGGCTCTGAGCTATTTCTACTTTGAATAAGGAAGTAGGAGAATCCGAGGTACACCACGTACAAGACGCTGTAATAAGCAAGCTGGCGTGAGATTTATAGTTGTATACTATCTTTTGCTGTTTGATTATAGACCGGAAAATAGCCGGAATGCCTTACTTTAATAAAATAATATTTCTTAATTAATACATTTTAAAATTAAGTTTTCTAATAAAACAATTTCTAATTTTAATTATAATTATTAATTGTTTAAGACAATTATTAAAATTGTAATAATATAAAATAATATTCTTTATAACTCCTTTAGCGTGAGAAGTTAAACTCTTATACATAATACTTCTACGTTCGGATAAGGTTGATATAGGGAAAGAAAACCTGTAATAATTTTTATTGCTAACAATAAGTTAGACACTAAAAAATTTTTACACCGTTCCTTTCTTTTATTAATTTAATTATATTAACAATCGACTTTATACGTGTTATCGTGAAGAGCTACGAAGGACTTATTATAAGAATAAAACAGGTTATATATTTGATGGTTTAACACTATCTAATCTGGTTTATATTATTATTTAATAAAAAGATTTACTCAATTAATAAATATAATTAAATACTTTATTCTATTATTTTTACAAACTTATTAAAGTTTATTAAAGAAAACATCATAAATACTATGGAAGAGAACGAAACAACCACATGGATAATAATAATATTTTCGAAAACGCAACTCTTAAGGATGGTTTTGCAGGGGATCACAGGTATCTGAAGGGTTTCTTAGCTAAGGTGGAGCTAGTGTTTTTGCTATATCCTGAACGGTATCAAGACGACGCAACCAAAATTCTCTATATAATATCAAGACTTTATGGGGACGCTATGAATTGGGCTGCTACTCTTATATAACACCATGATCCGTGTCTTAATAACTACCAGCTTTTGTTGACAGGTTAAGGCTTTTTATGGATATAACGATGCTACCTATGTTGCAAATCAAATGCTTAGAACCTTAAAACAACGCCGATTAGGAGGAATTAGAGGCTATATCTTAGAATTTAACCGCTATGCTGATGAATCAAACTGGAATGAACAAGTCAAAATGGATGCATTTATAGCTGGCCTTAATCAACAAGTTGCCGTTCGTATTTGGGAAATGTTTCCGGGGTCCTAGGGATCTTCTTTCATTACAGAACTATTGCTTCAAGAATCGATTCAAGATTATCTACACATCATACCTTTTTCCCTTCTGGTTCAAACAATGACCGAAACCGAAAGAAAAGATCTTTTCATCACTCTTCAAAATAACAAAGTCCATTACAAACAGGAATAACCATGGCCCTATCTCAAACGAAGAAAAGGAAAGAAGAAAGAAAGAAAATCTTTGTGTGTATTGTGGTGCTTCAAGTCATAAGCTTAATAATTGTCCAAAAAGAAAGAATAAAGATCGTGAAGATCCTTCACTAATATCTATTCCCAACTTATATCCGCTCCTAAAGAAGAAAACAAAACTCATAATAAAATGACAACTAAATTAAACTTTCTTATGAACTAAATACGGATATTCTTATTGACTCAGGATCAAACTTAATTTAATTGATGTAGATTACTGTAACGATAATAACATTCCTTATCATGATGAGGTAACCTCCCAAATATCGTTGGTATCGGTGGTCGACAATCTCTTTTTGGAATTACATCTCCTTTGAATCTTCGCTACAAAGATCATCTCTGTCGAACACAATTCTATGTAACTGATCTACCTTATTATCCTTGTATTCTTGGAATAGACTGGCTTAAAGAACACAATCCTTCTATCGATTTCACAAAGAACAAAATTTCATTTGTATCCGATTACTGTTATAATCGTTGTATAACACTCTCCAATAATGTCCCTGAATTTCCTGAAGAAAGATCTGCTTTTCCTGCAATGGAAGATCCTTCCTACGAACCTCCGCATGATTCATTCGCTTACCCTATATTTGTCGATAAACAAAACATCCAATCTCAAAACGAAACTAATCGTACTTGTACTATTCTCTGTTCGGGTTCTTCAAAAAATATTAACAATTCTGTTTCTAAGAAGTCTTCTGTTAACTTTTCTACTTCGTCTCTCTCAAATCAAGAACCAACTTCTGTTTTGACTTCTTTTTCTGATTCTAATATTCATCCAATTCTATTCTCAAATCCGATTCAAACTCTAAATCAGAACCCAATTCTTCTATTATACTTCCGGATGTTCTCTTGACTTTGCTGATGTCTTCAATGAATCTAATGCTGAAAAACTTTCCTCCACACCGTCCATACGATTGTGAAATAAAACTCAAAGAAAATTCAAAACTGTTTTATGGACCGATTTATCCTCTAACAGAAACCGAATCAATTGCTTTAGAAGAATATATAAAGAAAATCTCAAGAAAGGATTTATTAGAAAATCAAAATCGCCTGCGGGAGCTCCTATTCTGTTTGTACCTAAGAAAAACGGTCAACTTCGTATTGTGTTTGACTATCGCCAATAAACTCCATAACTATTCGTGATTCTTATCCCCTTCCTCTTATACAAGATATGCTTGAACATTTGGAAAAGGGAAGATTTTTCTCAAAATTGGATCTTCGTTCTGCCCATAACTTGGTCAGGATTAAAAGTGGTGATGAATATAAAACCGCTTTTACTTGCAAGTTAGGTCATTTTGAATACTGTGTGATGCCTTTTGGGTTGAAAAAATGCACCTGCTGTTTTCAACATTTCATTAATGATGTTTTCTTGAAGACGTTCTTGGGTAAATTCGCTTTCTTTTACATAGATGATATTATTATTTTTTCCTCTGATTATAAATCTCATATATCTCATGTCAAAAACTGTTTTGAAACACCTGAGGGATGTTGGGCTCTATGCTAAATTGGAAAAATGCGAGTTCTTTGTTTCTTTTATTGATTTCCTTGGTCATAGGATTTCTACTGATGGTATTCACATGGACCCAAATAAAGTTTCTTCTATTTTAAACTGGCCTACTCCATCTAATGTTAAAGAGGTTCAATCTTTTCTTGGTCTTGCGAACTACTACCGTCGATTTATTCCAAATTTTGCAAAGATCGCTCATCCTTTGCATAAACTTTTGAAGAAAAATGTTAAATTTGTATGGTCTAAAGAAGCTCAAGATGCTTTCGATTCACTCAAGTCCTTATTTGTTTCTGCTCCTGTTCTTATATTTCCTAATCGTGAACTTCCATTCATAGTCGAAACTGATTCAAGTAACTTTGCCATTGGTGCTATTCTCTCGCAAGTCTCTCCAATTGATAATATGACCCATCCAGTTGCTTTCTTTTCTCGCTCTCTTACTGGTCCTGAACGTAATTATCCAATATATGATAAAGAGCTCTTAGCTATCGTTGCTGCTCTTGAAACATGGCGTCATCTACTTAAAGGCTCTTCTTCTACTTTTAAGATTTACTCGGATCATCGAAATTTACTCTATCAAAAGAAACCTGAAAAAATGTCTCAACGTCTTGTTCGCTGGGCTTTGTTTCTCTCTGAATTTAACTTTGTTATTATTTATCGTTCTGGTTCTTCTAACGGTAAGCCTGATGCTCTATCTCGTCGTCCTGATTATGCTATCAATTCGAATTCCTCTTCTGATGTTCCTTTTAATGTTCTTCGCCCTGAAAACTTTTGTGCCATTGTGACTTCTGTTTCGTCCATTAGTGATTCTTTTCTTTCCGAATATATAAATGATGACTTTTACAATAAAATCTGTGAATATCTTGATTGTAGGAAACCTCCAATACCTCCCTCAAATTGACAAATTTTCCTTAAGCAATAGTTTTCTCCTTTTTACTGACAGAATCTATGTTCCTCCAAATTGTCGTCTTTCAATTCTTAAACTCTGTCACGACTCTCCTTCAGCTGGTCATTTCGGAATAAAGAAAACATCTTCTCTTATTGCTAGAGACTTCTGGTGGCCTTCTATTTCTTCTGATGTTAAAGACTACGTTCGTTCTTGTGAAGTTTGTTGTCGTTCAAAAACCTTTCGTCATAAACCTTATGGTCTTCTGAATCCTCTTGATATTGCTGAGCGTCCTTGGTCATCCATTTCAATGGATTTCATTACAGATTTGCCTTCACTTCTGGTTTCACTTGCATTCTTGTTGTTGTTGATCGTCTTACAAAAATGGTTCATCTCATTCCGTTCAAAAGTATTCCTTCCGCCGCCGAAACAGCCACAGCCTTTATTGATAATATTTTCCGTCTTCATGGCCTACCTGAATCTATTGTCTCGGATAGAGGTTCTCAATTTACCTCTAAATTCTTCCAATCCATCTGTTCCTCCCTTGGCATTGAACTTAAGTTGTCTACTCCATTTCATCATCAATCAAACGGTCAGACGGAGAGGGTGAACTCCGTTATAGAACAATATTTAAGATGTTTCTCAAATTATAAAGGTTCAAATTGGAAAAGTTTTCTTAGTCTTGCAGAATTTAGTTATAACAACGTGGTTCAAGAATCATCCAAATTTTCTCCATTCTTTTTGAATTACGGCTTTCATCCAAAATATTCACCAGTTATTCCAGACTTATCTAAAGTCCCAAGAGCAGAAGAGTTTACAAGAGATTTTAAAACTTTAATTAATACCTTAAAAGAAAATTTAAAATCTGCCATGGAAACCCAGAAGAAGCATGCTGACAAACGTAGAAAAGAAGCTCCGAATTTTAAAGTTGGTGACAAAGTTTGGCTGGATAGTTCTTTAATTATCCACAAAGGAAATAAAAAATTTAAGCCAAGAAAACTCGGCCCATACAAAATCTTGGAAAAAATATCAAATGTTACATTTAAATTAAGTCTCCCAAAATCTATTAAGATTCATCCATTATTCATGTATCCAATCTCGAGAAATATGTCGAAGATAAATTTGGAAGATCTCAACCACCACGCCACCTATTACCGTTGACAATGAAGAAGAATACGAAGTTGAAGAAATTCTGGATAAAAGAAGACATTACGGAAAAATACAATACCTGATTAAATGGAAAGGGTATTCAATCAATGAAGCTTCGTGGGAGCCTGAAGAAAATCTAAATTGCAAGGGGCTACTTAAAAAATTTAATAGAAAAAATAAAAAATAGTTAAAAAATTCAAATTATATTTATTATTAATATTAAAATCACAATTATTATTATTATCAAAACTTATTAATATCATTATCAATATCAATTTTATTATTAAACAATTTATTAATATCAAATTTATCAATATTTTATTTTTAACTTTAGTAATATTAAAAAAAAAAAATGTATTTTATTATATTAAATGTATTTTTATAATTAAGAAAATTCACTCCTTAGTTTAGTTTATTAAAAAAGAAAAACATATATTTAAATATTAAAATTCTAGATTCGTCTGGTATCCGAATCCTGGAGGAGGACCATGTAATGAATACTAAATAACTAAATTGTCTTAGTGGTTAGTAGCTAAGACTTTGAGTCTGAATGACACTAGTTCGAGACCTCATAGACTAAAAAATAATTTATTTATTATTTTAATATCTATTTTAAAAAAAAATTTTATT
>MCFH01000117.1:0-38478 GCA_002104945.1 Piromyces finnis
AAGAAGTGGCTTATGGTCTGATACAGGATAAAAATTATTTATAAATGATCCTGAGTGAATAAGATCTTTCATCTTCGAATTGATAAGAGCATGGTCATGTCGGAAGATTGATCACTCGAGTCCAAGAGATAGTAGACCTCTAAGCGGAAGAATTTCCCAATCTCCTAATCCATTAGTTGATAACCAGTTGGATAATTTTACTTTAGACATATTAAAATCACCAACAAGAATCGATGGATGGGATGAATGAGTTTGTAACCACAAGCGAACTTCTAACTTTGCATGATCAACATAGATGTTGTGATGACTATGAGGCATATAACATTTCCAATCGAGCATTTGAATCTATTCCAGAGACTAAAGTATAAATAAGAAATATATACTTTCCAGAGAAGTTTTCAAGTGAGGGCTTGACATGAATTGTGAAAAACCTAATATAAACCTCTCATTCCCGGAACTGATTCGTCAGCTTTCTTGAAAAAGTGTCTATAGTTTCGCCAAGTAACACGACAAGGATAATCTGTATTCGATCCAGAACCATTACCAGTTTCTTGGAAACATAAAATAATGGTTTGAAAATAGCTGTGAAATAGCTAATACTATCTCTCTTTTCGTGATTCACCATTGGTGTTCCAACTAAGACAAAAAGAAAGTTATCAGGCTTGTTGGATGAGGAAGAATCGTTGCTATTATTTTATTTTAAAGTCATCGTTATTAATGGATGATGCATCAGAGGAATAAGTAGAACTATTACTAGATGGCTGTGAAACTGAAGAACTATCAACTATTGAACTGTTATCAGAGTTGATAGACTATTAGAATTAATTGTTGAATGTTGAGATTGAAATTGTGTTTGCTGTAGATCTGGAATATTTTCATGATGGAAACTTGTTGAAGATCCTGTTGAAGATCTTGTTGAAGATCGGATTGTTGATGAGATTGTTGAACTGATTGTTGAAATGATTGTTGAATAGAATGTTGATGTTTATTAGAAACTAAATTTTACGTTTGAGAGTGGAAAAAGTGTATTGTGATTCCTTCTACTACGAGCTGAAAAGGAATTGAGGTAACTGAAAGTTTCTTCTTTAAATGTGTAAGATTTTAATACAATCTTTCGATGAACCATGAACCTTGACTAAGAAAAGTGATCATTGAAAGTCTGAAAATATTTAACACTAAAACTGAATTAAATTTTCTTCTAGAATAACCTCGAGTTTTTCCCATAGCATATTTACCTGACCATGATCGAATACCACGGATAAAGAAGGAGCGAATATCATCTAAGGGGATACCATAAGACCGGGTACCACGTCTGATATAATTCTTATCTTTAATATAAAGGACTGACATGATAATTAATTCTAATTAAAAATATTGAATATAAAATAAATACTAATAAAAATTATAAATATACGTATATGGAAAAAAAACTGTTCTCTCTTCTTTTAAAAAAAGTACAAATGGAATTCAAAAATTGTTAACGATCTCGTAACAATTTTTGTACTATCCAGTTTTAAGAAGAGAGAGAGACAGTTTTTTTTTTCCATATACGTTATATTTATAATTTTTATTAGTATTTATTTTATATTCAATATTTTTTAATTAGAATTAATTATCATGTCAGTCCTTTATATTAAAGATAAGAATTATATCAGACGTGGTACCCGGTCTTATGGTATCCCCTTAGATGATATTCGCTCCTTCTTTATCCGTGGTATTCGATCATGGTCGGTAAATATGCTATGGGAAAAACTCGAGGTTATTCTAGAAGATAAATTTAATTCAGTTATTAGTGTTAAATATTTTCAGACTTTCAATGATCACTTTTTCTTAGTCAAGGTTCATGGTTCATCGAAAGATTGTATTAAAATCTTACACATATTAAAGAAGAAACTTTCAGTTACCTCAATTTCCTTTTCAGCTCGTAGTAGAAGGAATCACAAATATACTTTTTCCACTCTCAAACGTAAAATTTTAGTTTCTAATAAACATCAACATTCTATTCAACAATCATTTCAACAATCAGTTCAACAATCTCATCAACAATCCGATCTTCAACAAGATCTTCAACAGGATCTTCAACAAGTTTTCCATCATGAAAATATTCCAGATCTACAGCAAACACAATTTCAATCTCAACATTCAACAATTAATTCTAATAGTTCTATCAACTCTGATAACAGTTCAATAGTTGATAGTTCTTCAGTTTCACAGCCATCTAGTAATAGTTCTACTTATTCCTCTGATGCATCGTCCATTAATAACGATGACTTTAATAATAATTATAATAGCAACGATTCTTCCTCATCCTCATCCAACAAGCCTAATAACTTTTCTTTTTGTCTTAGTTGGAACACCAATGGGTGGAATCACGAAAAGAGAGATAGTATTAGCTATTTCACAGCTATTTTCAAACCATTATTTTTATGTTTCCAAGAAACTGGTAATGGTTCTGGTTCGAATACAGATTATCCTTGTCGTGTTACTTTGCGAAACTATAGACACTTTTTCAAGAAAGCTGACGAATCAGTTCCTGGAATGAGATGTTTATATTTAGGTTTTCACAATTCGTGTCAAGCCTCACTTGAAAACTTCTCTGGAAAGTATATTATTTCTATTTATACTTTTAGTCTCTGGAATAGATTCAAATGCTCGATTGGAAATGTTTATATGCCTCATAGTCATCACAACATCTGTGTTGATCATGCAAAGTTAGAAGTTCGCTTGTGGTTACAAACTCATTCATCCCATCCATCGATTCTTGTTGGTGATTTTAATATGTCTAAAGTAAAATTATCCAACTGGTTATCAACTAATGGATTAGGAGATTGGGAAATTCTTCCGCTTAGAGGGTCTACTATCTCTTGGACTCGAGGTGATCAATCTTCCGACATTGACCATGCTCTTATCAATTCGAAGATGAAAGATCTTATTCACTCAGGATCATTTATAAATAATTTTTATCCAGTATCAGACCATAAGCCACTTCTTATTAATGGTAAAATTATTCCTATGGAAGATTTTTCTAATGACTTTAATGTTCCTAAGAAAATTCTGAAATGGAATAGATTAAAATGTATTGAGGAAAAGGAATCTATTCTCAGTCTTAATAAATTCCAAATACTTTCAGCAAAATTCAACGATCCTAATGTTTCTACAGATGAACTTTCCAAAGAGTTTACTTCAACTGCTTTTTCAATTGCAGACGAGCTCAGTATTACCTCAGCAAATAACGTTATAAAGTCTTCATTTCATATTTCACAACAAATTTTTAATCTTCAAAAAATCAAAATGAAGTTGTATAAGAGATTTAAAAAAGAAAGAATTTATGATATAGATGAATTTATTAAAAGAATTAAAATCTACCGTAAGCTCATTGATTACATCCACAAAAGATGTAATGAATTTAGGAAGCAAGAATATCTTCATTGGATTAAAACAGGATGTGAGTATATGAAGAGTCATAATCCTAAGAAGGCCTGGAAATGGATCAAGAAAACTGCAAAAATTGGAAAAGATTCTTTCTTTATTGCTCAACCAATTAAAAATAAAAATGGAGAATTAGTTGTTGCTACGGAAGAACAACTAGATGTGTGGCATGATCATTTCGAAAAGCTTGCATCAGATCCAAGTGGTGTAAGTCTTGATTTGGAGCATTGGTATGAAGAACCAACGAATAAACGTTTTTCACTTCCTATGCTTGATGAGTGGGATATCAACCAAGATATTAGTATTGATGAAGTCAAGTCAGCTATCCTCACTACTCCAAATTATAAAGCATCAGGTCCGGATGGTATTCCAATTGAATTTTACAAAGCATTAATTCCATCAAGTAATGATTCTAATAATGCTACAGATAATAATTCTTCCGGTAATAACACTTCAGATAATGATGCTCATGGTTTAAATTTTATTCTTAAATTATTCAACCGTATTTGGGATGGAGACTTTCCCAACTTATGGAATGAATCCAGTATTGTTTCCATTCCTAAGAAGGGAGATTTGACAGATTGTGATAACTATCGAGGTATATCACTTATCAATAATGGTATTAAGTTGATTTCCAAAATTGTCACCACTAGAATCTCAGAATATGGTCTAAAGAATAATTTCATTAGACCTGAACAATTTGGTTTTCGAAAAAAGGAAGAAAGTATCAGTCTTTTCATTTCAATCCAAGAAATATGCCGTAGACGTCAATTAGATAATAAAGAGACATATTTGGCCTTTTTAGATCTCAGGAAAGCATACGATTCAGTCCCAATCGGTAATATTCTCCATAAATTAGATTGTTTAGGAATCCGAGGTAAGAGTTTACAATTCACCAAAAATTTATATTTAACATCTAAGGCTAATGTCAAATTAGATGGACAATTCTCGAAATCTTTTGATGTGAAGAAAGGAGTCCGTCAAGGTTGCCCACTTTCTCCTATTCTCTTTAATCTCTTTATTAATGATATATTTAAAGAGTGCGAAGATCTTGGAGTCAGTTTAGGTGACACTCGATGCTGTGGTGGACTTTATGCAGATGATATAGTTATTTGTGCTCCAACAAGAGGATGCTTAAAAAAGATGCTAAGAAGAGTTAATGAATGGGCCTTGTATAATGAAATGGAATTTGGTATCCAGAAGTGTTCAACGATGGTGATTCGTCCTGAATCAATAGAAAATCAGAACAAGAGAGATCCAACATTTTACTTAGCAGGACAACCCATTCCAACTACTGATTGTTATACTTATCTTGGTGTTCCATTTGATAAGAATTTGTCCCTTAAACCAGTAATTAAAGTTCTTAATAACAAGGTTTTGAAAGGACTTTTTTCAGTCAGTAAATTCTTAAGAAATCCTAATATTCCTATTCCCTTCAAAAAGCTAGTACTTAACTCACAAGTAATCAGCAGAGTTTCATACTTTGCACCATTACTTGGATCCAACAAAGCTAGGTCTAGGATTGCTCAGAAGCATGTTAACAAAGGAATACGATGGGTTGCCGGAGTTCATAAAGCTGTATCGTTTATATCTTTATACTCTATCTCAAAAGATTTGAATATCCCTCCATTGTCAGCCAAATGTGCGTTAGCTCAGGTTAGATGTTTTAACATATGGAAAAACTCGAATTGTATTATCTCACACTTTGTCAATTACATTCCTAAATTTAGAAAATACACGTGGTGCAAATCAAGTAGGACACTTGATAAAAAACTAAAGAAGCATGGAGATGTTAAAGCAGTTAAAAACTTTTATTGGAAAGATCTCAAAGGAAATTCAATCAAAGCGCAATATTATGATGATAATAAATTTATTGAAACTAAAAATTTTATTAAATTATGTTATGAATACCCAGAGTTTGCCTATGGCTTCTACTGGCTATTGAAAGCAAGAAGCGGATACAAGTTGGATGCTAGAGTTGCCAAAGCTGCTAAATTTGTTGATCCAGTTTGTCCTAACTACTGTCCATGTTGCAAGTGTGGTGTTCAAAGTATTAAACATTGGTTATTAGATTGTCCAACATTTAGAGATATCCGTATTAAATATTATGATTCCATAGTCCAGCTACTAAATTTTTTCAGTCAACGTAATTCCAATAGTCCTATCAATAATAATGAAAATGTTAATATCAGTAGAGATAGCAATAACATTAATAGTAATAGTAACAATAGTAGTAATAATAATTACAATAGTAATAGTAACAATAGTAATAGTAACAATAGTAATAATAGAAATAGTAATAATAACAATAGTAGTTATAGAAATAATAATACTAGTAATGATAGCAATAGTGAAGATAATAATTCTAATTTAGATAGTAATTTAGTTAATGATAGTAATAGTTCTAATAATCCGGTGAATATTAATGTGTATGATTATTCTAGTGTGTGCAGTAAAATATTTAAATTCCTTCTTGGGGGAAGAAGTTTTAACAATATTAATTACAATTCAAGGGAATGGAAAGAACTTTGTAAGCGTCAGATTCAATCTGGTACTAATGAAGGAACACCATCCTTGACGGTAACCGCGGAACTTCTAACCAAAATCATGCCTTTTGCTATTGGCCAGCAATGGTCAATGTTCAAAAGGTTTGAAGCAACATCCAAGAGCGTCAATGCTGAAGAAACAGTAAGACAGGCCAGGAGGGCCAGCGCAACCAATGGAGATCATAATTTTGTTCCATGACAAAATTTTGATCTTTGGCTCGGTGTCCCATTGGAAGTCAAATACAATTATTATATTTTAGTATGATAGTGGCTTTCTTACTTTAATTAAAATTACTAGAATACATTATACCCAATTTTTATTCATTTGTGTTTATTTAAACATATTTTTTTTATTTTTATTTTATTTTAATTTTTTATATTACATGTATTATAATTTTAATTAAATTAATAATAAAGTTTAAAATATTTGATGCCGTTAAAAAAAAAAAAAAAAAAAAAAATTCAATGATGATGAAGGTAAAACACAAGATTACAGTAATGTAATGAATACAGACGAATTGGAAACCCAATGTATACCCTTCATTATTGAAGAAAATAAACTACAAATTCTAACTTTTACCAATGAAAATGAATTAAAGAAAGAAAATATAGAGTTGACCGAGAAAGAAAATCAAAAGTTTATAAATAAAGAAAAGTATTTAAGTGAAAAATATTTAAATGAATATAATGAATTAAGTTTATCTGAAAATGAATTAAAAGATTATATTGAAAACTCGATATTTTGTAATGATAAATTAAATAAAGCAGATATAATTGAAACAAACATGAAAATAAAAAGAAGCAATACTGATGCCAAAAATCCAACACCATTTACTAAATACAATGCTACCCAGTATTATTACAATCATTTAGGATATCGATATGTAATAAGAGAAACTTCTCTCTACTATAATAATATAATAAAAATTATAGTCGAAAATGTTGGTTATGCTCCAGCATACAAGTTATTTGAAATTAATTTGATTTTAAAATCTTTATCATCAAATCAATCTATCGAGATAAAAATAAATACAGATAATAGAAAGTGGTATTTAAAGAGTCAAACTGAAAATCTCTTAGAAAATTATTATCCAAAATTAAGAGATATTAATTACGATGTTTATTTCAATATGTATGATCCTAATACAAGCCTTTATATAAAATTTGCTAATTCAAATAAATATTATAAAAATCTCGGCTATAAAACAGGATCTTTTACAATTGAAAATTAATAAAGAAAATGAAAAAAAATTTTAACTATTAAATATTACATTTTATATATTATTTAAAGAATATAAAAATATGGATATACGAATCAATAAGTAATTATAATGAAACCAAAGCAGTAATTTTAATATCTAACTTTATATTTTCTAGTTAATAAAAATAACATAAACCAACCCTAAAGCTAAAACAATAAAAATAAAACAAGTTAAAGAATAATAAAATATATATATACGTTGATAATATATAGAAATTAGAAATAAATAAAAGAAATTAAATAAAAAGGAACTAAAATTAAAATATAATATATTGCTAGAGATAATTAGTAATAATATAATTAAATGAAAATAAAATAAAAACTAAAGCATCAATAAAAATAATATATAAAATTTAAATATTTTAACGTTTAAAACAATTTTAAATAAAAAGTTATAAAATATAAGTTTAAAAATTTTTTTTAAATAATCACTTTCTTTTTTTCATAAATTTTTATTTTATTTTGTTAATAGCTTATATAAAAATTTTATATATCTAATCATTTTATTTTTTATTTCTAATTATTTATATATTTTATATTTTATTTATTTATTTATTTCTAATTATTTATATATTTTATATTTTATTTATTTATTTATTTTTTCTTTATTTTATATTTTATATTTTATTTATTTATTTATTTTTTCTTTATTTTATATTTTATATTTTATTTATTTATTTATTTATTTTTTCTTTATTTTATATTTTATATTTTATTTATTTATTTATTTATTCATTTATTTTTTTTATTTTATATATTTATTTAGTTACTGTCTTACTTTATTACTTTATTTAATATATCTTTTCCTAATATGTCATATGTTAATATTTTTAAATTTTAAAATTAGCATATCATACCAAAGTCATCATTTATTGTTACATTTAATGACCAAGTTTCGGAACAAGTACTAAGAGCAACATCTGAGAATTTATTATAATTATACATATTATTTCTTAAAGTATATTGACCATCTTTAATTTGAATGTCATCACCATTGTTACGGAATGTGGAAACTTCAATAGCAAATAATGGTGAATAAGAATGTCCTTTGATTCCTTCTCCAGAAAGAGTACATTCCATTTCAATTGGTTTATTGCTTTCTAATTTTACGTAAGATACAAAACCATTGGTATCTAATTCTTTTACCGTTTCTTGTGATTTTGGTATGCATTCTATATTACCATAGAGCTCTACATTTGTATTTGTTTTTTCAAAAGATTTGATAAAATCATCATCCTTTTCATTAGATCTATATCTGTAATCATGTATTCCTTGAGTAAAGTTATAAAATGAACAGGTGTAGACAATATCCTTATTATACTTTTCTTTCTGTAAATTGATTAAATCAATAATATTTAGCGAGTTTGTTATTTTTAATAATTCAGAACCATAGATTTCGGCTTCAGTTTTATTTATTCCTAAAGAGCATAATGTATTATACTTATTACATAATATACCAGAGTCTTTGATACAATTTTGAATTGGAGTTAATGTAGCAATAGTAGTGGTAGTAGTAGTAGTAGCAGTTGTTGTTGCTGTTTTTGTAGCAGTAGTAGCAATAGAAACAGTAGATGTAGAATATGGAATATTAGTTTTTATAACCTTGTTGTTTGGATATTTAACATAACATTTTCGAGCATCAACACTAATAACAAGTACTTGTAAAAATAAAACAGTAAATAATAAATAAAAAATGTTTAGTTTTAACATTTTTTTAATAAGATTTTTTTTAATTTTTATTTTTATTTTTATATAAAAAATTTAAGTTTATGCCTCTTAATTTTAATTTTTATTTTTTTTTTAATAGTGAACAATATTTTTTTCTATTTACTATTTAAATAATTTTCCAATAGAATTTCTTCATTTCCATTACTTTCATATTTCTTATGTAATTTATATTAAAATATATTTTATAATATAAAAATTTTATAATTATTTTTTATTTATTATTACTGTGTAACAATATATCAATACGTTATATTATATTAATAAAAATTTTTTTAATTAACTTTAATTAATAATATATAATGTAATAATTTTTGTAGAAGAATCTTAATTATTAATAAATTAGTTATTAGTAATAAATAGAAAAATTTAGAAAAAATAAATAGTTCAGTTTAGTAAAAGAATTATAACACCTCGTAGTAATATTAATTTTATAATTTTTTATTATTAATTATTTTTATTTAATCAGTAATTATTAGTAATTATTATTAATAAAAAATTAAAATAATTGTAAAGCTTCAATTAAAGCTTCAGTATAAATAGTTAAGGAAAAAATTTGTTAAGCTTCAATTAAGAATTATTTTCAATTTTATATAAAACCTTTTTATTATTTTGATTTATAAAAAAGTCCACTTTAAATGTAAATAAAGAATCAAATAAAATTTTAAACTCAAATTATTAACAAAAGAATCTTAAATAAATTTTTATTATTATCTTTTCTAAAAATTTTTATCAAACTTTATTTAATAATAAAATAATTCAACCTATTCGCGAAACTTCTGATACCATATAAATCCCTTAATGATTGAAAATGCCTGTTTTAATTTATCATTAAAAAAATATAAATTAGTAAAAAATAGTTAGATTTATTATCTCCATATTACGCATACCTTTAATTTCAATTAAACAAAAATGCTGGGGGTTATTATTTTGTTCTTATATCATTAGATTGACTTAATTATATATATAATCTTAAAAATTTTAAATAATATAAATAATTGTTTATAAAGATTACAGGTTACTTTTACAAAAAAAATTGATATTAAAACTTTATATTAACCTATTATTTAATATTTTTTTATTATAAATTAAAGAAAAAGTCTTCTTAATTATATTATAAAATATAATAATAAAATCATTGAATTCTTTATTAATATTACTAGAATCTAGAATATTATAAAATATCTTTTGATTGTGTTTTTATTTTATTTTAGTAAATATGTAAAAAATTGTATAAAAAAATTGTTTATAAAAATATATTTAATATTAAATTTTTATGTTAATATTTTGTTATTTAAAATTTGGGTAATTACAAATATTTATTTACTTTTTTTTATATAGTAAAATAATTTATTATAATAATAAATGTATATAAATAAATAAACAAATAAATAAATAAAAATAAAAAAAAAAAAAAAAAAAGACTAAGCTCTAAATCAAAATAATCAAAATTTATAAATATTAATATAATGTTTTAATTTATCATCTTAATTTTTGATAATTTAAAATTACTTTTTGTATATTATACATATATTTTTAATTAAAAATAAGGAATAAGGTTCATTTTAAGTAGCTAAAAAATATAAATTTTTTGTTCAGTAGATCCCACAAAAATTTATTTATAGCAGTATCAAAATATCAACTGTAGAAAATTAATATTCAATAATATAATAGTAATAATTCGTAATAATCGCTTCAAAAGTATTAAGTATTAGAAATCACTAAAATACAAATAATTAATAATATCTATTATTTATATTCTAACCCTATATGTTAGAATATGTGAAACGTATGGCAAATGTATTGAAATATATTAAAAAGTTATTTATATGTTTTGCATATTAGATTAGATATTTAAGTTACAATATATATGTAGTTTGAATAAAATAGAATGAAGTAATAGTTTCTTTATCATAAATTATGGTAATAAAGTTGACCTAATTATAAAACTTAAATAAACAAATCTTAATAATAATATTAATTATTATATATTAATATAGAAGATTTTAAGAAATTCCCTAGTATTTTAGCTAGTTTACATAGTTTACATAGATAAGGTAAAAATAATATATATATAAGTAGTAAAAGTAATAAGTAATAAATATACATAAAAATAAGTAAACAATTTTAAATAAAAGTATCACTTATCCTATACATTTTTTATTTTTAAATCTTTATTTCTTAATCTATATAGTAATAATAAACATAATAAACATAATAATAATAAACATAATAATAAACATAATAATAATAATAATAATAATAATAATAATAATAATAATAATAATAATAATAATAATAATAATAATAATAATAATAATAATAATAATAATATTGATCCTACAAATGAAGTTGAATCACCTACCTTCTCTACCGGTGGAAACAATCAAAACCAAAATATTAATAATGCTGATTTTTACGAGAGAAATGTTAAGTGTATAAAAATTTTAGGATATTTGGTACAAAGATCACGAGAAACAGCAGTATCTGCTGAAGGAAAATTATTAAAATTTGATGTACGAAATAATGGTGGGATATTGAGAAAATTAATTAAATCTATAAAAATTCCTTTAGGTATTAAAATCCAAGATCAGTCCTGCAATCAAGGAGGAAATTCAGCTGCCGGCACGTCGTCTTCTATAGTAATAACAAAAAGAATCGACAATGTAAGGTGTCCATGTAATAAAGCAAAATATAGTGATTTAAATAAATATAAAAATAAATTCAATAATACCAAGATTGAAAATATGATTTCTTCTTTAACATATGATCTCAAGTTACAAGAATATGAAGAAGCCATAAATGAAATTGATAAAAGTGAAGGTGAATTTATAAAAGCGGCAGCCGATATGATGGATAGTCAAAACGACAAAATAGATATGGAAGGAAGAATTTCGGGTTCAGGAGAAAACAAAAAATTCATTATAATGATGTCAGTTCAGAGATTGAAGTTATGATGAAGTTATCAGAGAATATCCTCAACAACATTTCAAATCCAACGGTGATCAAAACACGTTTATGGATATCGAGAATGAATCTTTTTTATAGCAAAATATTTAAGAAATTTGAAAAAAAAATTAATAGAAGGAATTAATAATAATTCGCCTGAAATTAAAAATTTAGTTTTGAGTAAATTAAACAAACTAGCTGAAATATATAATGAATATAAGCAAGAATTAGCAAATACTAAAGATTCAAATTTGAATGGTTTTGAAGGAAAACTACTAGAGATAGCAGATATATTAGATATATATAATGACGTTTATTCCGTTGCTCTCACAAACGGAGTAATAGAATACACAGGAAAAAGTAAAATACTTTTACCACTTGAACCTAATGAAAAAATGATAAAATATTTAAATGTCTTAAAGTATAAAAGACTAGTTAGATTAATGAAATCTTCAAAAATATTTGATAAAAACTTATTTCCGCATAATGGTATGGAAAACAAATTCAATGAGCCATCTTATGAAAATTTGTCAAACCATGAGAATTCATTATCTCTAAGTGATATATTTAAAAATATAGAAAACTTAGATTTGCCATCATCCAGACCTTTGTTCAACCTTGTTATATTTTTGAGTATTTTCAAAGTTTTAGATAATAATTTAAAAGGTATTGAAGAAAAATACATTACTGATAATGCGGCCAGATTAGTGCAAGTTAATTCAAATGACATCAATGAAAGTATTAAAAATCACTTAAAATAAATTCGCCATTAGATATGAATCTGGAAGATTTATATTTCTCACAAATGTTATCCACTATATCCGATGATGATATAAGCAATTTTTCTAACGAAAATACTTGTAATGAAATAATGGCTGATTCTATTTCATCTGTGTTATCTGATTTAAAATCTTTTTCTAATGATAAAAAGTTATTACCAATGGATAATGAAATAAAAGTAAATGGAGATTCTGGTGAAATTTTGCAAGATACTCTTGTTGAAGGTGAAAATTGTATTAGCAGTGCAATGAATTATGTCAACAAAATGGTAAAAGATATTATGGAATCGGATAGTCCACAAGCTAAAGCATTGGTAAATAAAATTAATAGAATATTAAAAAAGCCACTAAAAAAGCGAAAAAACATCCAAGAGCGTCAATGCTGAAGAAACACTGTATACAAATTTAATCTTTAATTAAAATCCAATAATTATATATATAATTTTGATGACTTTTTTTTTTTTTTTTTGACTCTATTAAAACTAAAAAATAATAAAGAAAGCATTATAATTTATTCAAAGATAATATAAAGAAAATTATATTAATAGTAAATACTTTTAAATAGCATAAATATTAATTATTTTGAATGTTTTATTAAATATTTTTTATAAAAATATATTTTATCGTTGTTTCATTTAAATAAACATTTTTTTTTAACACTTTTTATTATTGTAAAAAAGATGAAGCTATTAATTAAATTTTTATTTTTATTTTTATTACTAGTTATTTATTATTATTTTTTTTTTATTATTTTTTTTTATTTTACTAATGATAAAATAAGATCGAATGCCATTATCATACAACATAATGAAACATATGGACTTAATCTTTCACCTATATTTTATAAATTAAAAAATATAATTTTAGTATATTTTCATATATCAAAATATATATCAGCAGAATAAATTACCTATTCTTGCAAATTTCCAAAACACCCCAAGAATACTTTATATTTTAAATTTTATAAAAGAAATTAATTTTTAATTTTAAGGAAAATATTGAAATATATTTATTGGGTTAACATTTTTATTGTAAAATTCATATAATTACCCAGTTTTGTTCTTATCTATAACACTTGGAAATTGAGCACGAACATATGTACAAGTACAAATTAAAAATATAATTACGAGTAATAAACTTTTAAAATTAAATAAGGCTGACTAAAGTAATTATATGAATATATAAAAAAGAATATATACATTATTTATTTGCTTTATATATTTTAATTTTTGTTTTCATTTTTTAAATTTTCCATTTAAATTGCCAAAACCGTTATTATATTTAATACTTTTTATGTATTTTATATATCAAAATTAATTAATGTATTTCTAATAAAATAAACAAAAATGCGACTCCTGAAAATATATTTATAATATCAATGTTTTTCATTTTTAGTATATAATTATTATTTCTATCTTATAAAATATACCATTTTAATAATTTGAGTTTTTATAAATTCTTATTTATTTTAATATTATATATATATATATATTGTTAATTATAAAAAAAAAATAAAAAATTAGTATGTTTATTATTATTATTTTTTTTAATTTTATCAATATTATTATCGATACTTATTATTATATTATAATACCTTATTTTATTTATTTATTTAATTATTTTTTATTATTATTATTATTATTATTTATTATATATTTTATTTTGTTTATTTTTATTTTTATTTTTTTTTTGAGATTTATCTATTTTTTTTATTCTTTTTCTTTTAAATAATTTCTATTAGTTTTGTTATTAATTTTCTAGGTTAATGTATGTATTATTTACAAATTAAATTTTTTATTAAAAAATCCAATCATTAATTGGAATTAATTGGAAAGTATAATGAAGATTATTAAAATAATTTTTAATATATTTTATTATTTTCTTTAAATAGCAATTAATACTAAATAAATTATAAAAAAATGACTTCTCAACTTCTTCCATTAGGTTTGTTTTGATATAATATAAAAGAAAAGATAATAATAGTAACAATAATAATAACAACCTACAATAATAATGATAATTAAAAATAAAAAAAAAAAATTTAAAATAATATTCTTGAATAATTAAAAAATATTGGATTTTATTAATTGTTATATAAATTAATTTATACATATTAACTAAAATATATTTATAATGAAAATAATAATTATTCGATAAAAATAAAATAAAACGAAACAAAATAAATAGAACTTATTGATAAATGTATTGGTTCTCGTATCTGGGTAATCATGAAGGGTGAAAGAGAGTTTGTTGGTACTCTTTCTGGTTTTGATGACTATGTCAGTATCCTTTTTAATAAAAATTAATTGAATAATAGTAAAACCATCAAATAATTGATAGTTATTAATCATTTAAAAGTAACATATAATTTGAAACAATGTTTATCCTTAATATTATTATTATTTTCTTCATAATTTAAAAGATATGGTACTAGAGGATGTTACTGAATAGTAAGTCATTATCTTTTTTTTTTTTTAAATAATTACCAAAAAGATAAAATAAGATATATAATTCTCACTATTTAATATTATGTAATCTAAAGTGAAGATACTCCTCAAGGAAAAAAGGTTACACATCAAGAACAAATCTTATTAAATGGAAACAACATTTGTATGGTATGTGACTATAAAAAATAAAATATTTTATTAATAACATTGATTTTTAATTTAAACAAATTATGTATATAAATATGAAAATAAAACAAAAATAAATATAGTTGATTCCAGGAGGAGTGTAAGTATATTGATATTTAAAGATACTTATTTTCTATTTTATAATAGTTAAAACTAATATATTAATTTTATGACTGATAATAATAATAGTGGCCCTGAAGGAGCACAATAATTTTTTTTTTTTTTTTAAAATGGCGGCTACACTCAGAATTTAATAATAGAAATTGTAAATATTTTAAGGAAACTAAATATTACTTATTTAGCTTTCTTATTACACTACTCAGTAAAATTTATTATTAAAATTTAATTTAAAATTTATATCTCAATTAATTTATTAATCAGTCAGTCATTGATTGATTACAAATGCAAAACAAAAAAATCAAATAAATAATAAAAAAAAAAAAAAAAAAAAAAAAAAGAAAACATATATTTAATAAAATTCAAGTAATAAATTAACAAATTTAAATTTATTATATTAACAATATTTTTTTTTGACTATATGAAAATTAAGATTATTATTATTATTATTATTATTTTTTTTTTTTGAATAACTATAATTTATTCATAATTATTACTTATATTTATTTAGTAATTATTAATATATGTAATTGTAACTAATATTATATATAATAAAAATAGCAAAGAATATGATATTCTCTTTTATATAAACATTAATATATATTTAAAGAATAAATAGTTTTATTACAGGGCGAAAAAAAAAAAAGATGTGAAGAATGATATATATTTAGTATTTTTTTTTTTTTTTTTTTTTTTTAATAATAGTTAAGACTATACAGAAATATTTGCTTGAAAAAAGTATAAATATTACATTATATCATTTTATATGTTTTTAAAAATCTATTTGAGATTTATCTTTGAAAAGGAATTAACATTTTGTTGACAACATGGACAACGATTATATGATTTAAAAGTCATCATTTCTCTACAATCATCACATAAACATAAACAACCACATGGCCACAATATAATTTCTCTTTGTGCATCAAAACAAACAACACATGTTCTACGATAGAATTGATATGGATCTTTAATTTCGGGTGTACTTGTTACATCAGATACTTTGTTATTATTATTATTATTTGTATTTTCACTACAGTAACTATTACTACTATTACTACTACTTTCTTCTTGGGGATTATGATGAGAAAATGGATTGAATTTCTTTAAAATTGGTGATTTCCATTTAATTTTATGTTTATCCTTTCCAGAATATCCATCTGACGTATTTCCTGTGTTTAAATCGATTTCACATTGAGCTGAAGCTTTAGCTAGTGTATCTCGAAGAGGTAACTGATATTTAAATGAATCTTCAATATTTTCAGAAATTGTTTGTGAAGATAAATCTTCTGTTTCGGTATTACATGTATCCGAATTTAATAATTTACGATATTTTGAACGAGTTACCATTCTTTCATTTTCATAACCAATTAAATCAGAATTTGATATAAAACTATTATTTTCTGCTATTATATTCTGATTTTTCAAATTATTGATCACGTCCGAATCATTTAATATATCATAAAGTTCATGATATATATTGTCTTTTGAGTTGTTCATTGAATCTGATAGAGTTATACTACTTTCTTCTGTATCTTTTGGAGGTTCTTCATAGGTATATGTTAAATCTTCTTGATTATCGTCTTCATTTTCTGAATAAGTATTATATAGGAATTCACTATATTCATCATCCATTTCATCATAATTTTTATAATGAATTATTTGATTTAAAGGATACGAAATAGATTTTTTATTATTATTTTTAATATACTTTATCTTTTGCTTAGTATCCACTTTAGGTATATTGTCTTTTGTTTTCCAATTTTTTTCTAGGAAATGTTTACTTTTTATTATATTATTATTATTATTATTATTATTATTATTTATCGTTTGTAAACTATTTTTACTAAATATTCGATTATTTTTTATAATTGAGGAAATATTTTGAATGCTAAATAAATTAAATAAATTATTTTGTATTTTTTCTTTATTAGATATTATGGTGGCATTATTTTCATCCATTTTAGAATGCTCATATTCATCTGATGTTGAGTGATATGAGACTGGATTATAAATATTTCTATATTTTTTATAATTAGGATTGGCCCAGTTTTTATATATAAAATTTGAATTTTTGATTCTTTTTTGAATTAAATCTTTATTTAAATAATCCATGTCATATTTAGTTTTTGAATTTTCATCATTAATATTTTTATTGTCCCATTTTATTGGTTTATCAGAAAACTCACTTCTTTTATAATAATCATACCAATAATAAGACATTGGTAGTGATACGATATTAATGTTATAACAATATCCATTGTTTCCTTCATTACGTAGTGTTTGTTCAGCAAGTTTAAATAATATAGTGTGGCAATCATCCTTCAATGAAAATCCTTTAAACATCAATTTTATTATATGAGCAAACTCTCTTAAACTGTTATTTATAACATGTTTTAAAAATAAGAATAAGAAATAAATAACTGTGGAAAAGAGAAGAGTAAATTCTACAATACGCCAAATAGCCTTTTTATTTATTAATTTTTATTTTTTATATAATAAAAAAAAAGGTATTAATATTTTTCATTTATTAATTCTTTTTTTTTTTTTTTTTGCTTTCTTTCTTTTCTTTTTATTAAAAAAAAGTACAAAGATAATAAAAACTTACTAAAATCATAGGATATCCCGTTCCTTTCGAGTAAATGTGATAAATGAAATAATAAAAATCTGTAGAACGATAGATTAATGTCATAAATAACAATAAATATTTATGTAATCCAAATACTTTTGTTGAAAAAATAACAAGTGAGAAGAATGCTCTCATAAAAAATATCATTAATGTTGGACCAGAACGATTATAATATAATAATAAAGAAGTTTCAAAATCAACCTAATTTATATTTATATTTTAATTTATATAAATACATAAGTTTATTCAATTTAAAATGATATTTATATTGTTATCCTTATTGAATATTTAAAATATTAAAATGAGAGCATAAAATATAAACCTCAAAGATTGCAAGTCCAGCGTTTCCCTTTTGGTACCAAGTTAAAATTAAATTTTTTATCGCGTTAACACAAGATACCATATAATAGATTGTAAAAATCTCATCTGAATCTAATTTTACTTTCATATATTTATTATTAAATAGTAATTCTAATAATGGCGTTGGTAAATAGTTCGCAATTTTATTGAAATTAATTATTGAGATAAATTTCAAGAAAAATGTATTATCTTCCTCTAGAAGAATTATATATAAATTATGTGCTATAAAAAATAAAGATGCTAATATTGGCAAATTAATTATTAATTTATCGATAATAGTTAATTTTTGTGGTCTTTTTGCTGGTAAATGTTGTCTTAAATATAGCCAGATTGAACTCTTCATTATTAAAAATCATTTATTTATATTTTTATTTAAAGGTTTACATGAAAGAATATATAAAAATAAAGAATAAAATATTATATTTATACTTAAATTTTAATATTTATATTTTCCAGATATTAAGATAAAAATATTAAAATAAAAATTATTTTAAATATTTATATATAATTTTTATTAACATAAAGTCAATTGAATTTATATATTAATCTTACCATTATAAATGCCATGCAAAAATACCTAGATATAAAATATCTAGGTAACAATATTAAAGACTCTTTAAAATTCATTATTAATATATTATTTCTTTGCTGCTATAATAAATAGAGAATATAATTAAGATTCTAAAATAAAAAAAGTAAAAAAATATTTCATTTATAAATATTTATAAAAAATATAATTTCATTTAAAATTGAAAATTAGTTTGTTTAAAATGAATATAATTATATAAAATTTACTATTATAAAAAATTATAAATATTCATTATTATTTATTTTTTATATTATTAATTTTATATTTTGATTTATTATACAAGAAAATTGCTACATTTAATTATTAAAAAAAATAATTTTTATTCTTAAATGTATAATATAATATTATGATTTAATATAATAATATAATTTTATAATAAATTGCTTAACCAATTAAAAGTAAGTAATGAAATACAATTTTTTTTTAGAAATTGGAAAACCATTTTAAATAAATATTTATAAAAAAAAAAAAAAAAAAGCAGATAAATAATTAAAAGTAATTATTAATAAATATTAACATTTTATTTTTTTTTAAATAAAAAATATTTAAAGTATGAAATATATGAATTTCAATTAATATTTTGTTTTCATTCAAACATATTTTGTTATTCTTTAATATAGTAATTTAATTTCAATCAAAATGGTTCTTGATAATCAAGTGGATCTACTAATTTCTAAATTAAAAAGAAGGTTATTAATTAATATATAGTTTAAGATTTTATTTTGCATATTTGTATTATAAGCGAAATGAGAAAAAGAAGTGTTTATATACTTGTTGTTTTAACGGAGAAGCTAATGTTTTAAAAATATATAATTAATATATATTGGTATTTTTTATAATTTTAAGACAAATTGTTAATTCAGCTCAAGCTGCAATTCAAACTGCTTATTTAATGAGAAAGGTTATTGCAGCAACCAAGAGTCACCAAGCTGATAAATTAATTGATACAGTAAAGGAAATTGGAAAAAGATTGGTCTTAGCACAACCAATGGGTAAAATTCAATAGTACAAAAAATTATTTTTTTCTTTCTTTATTTCTTTTTTTAATAACTTAATTCTATATTATTATATTATTATTTTTTTTTAAATAGAATTAGTTGTAGGTAATATCATTAGAAGAGTTTTACATATTATTCGTGAAGAATATACAACAATTATGAGACAGGAACAAAATAAAATTCCACAATTTCCAAGCTCATCTTCAACAATGTTTAATTTACTTGAAACTTCAGATGATATAGATTATTCAAATACTTTTTATGATATCCTTTATAATATATACTTAAAATTCTATTAGAAATTATAAAATTATAATTTTATATCATAATCATAATATATTCTTTAACTTAATTTCTTACATTTCAAGCAATTAGTTATTGATGGTATTAAGGATTTAATTGATGAATTAGAAACTCAACAACAAAACATTGCTAATCAGGCTTTAGAACATATTCATTCAAAGTAATATTTATTAAATTTATCATTATTATTTTATTTTAAAAAAACTATTTTAATAAAAAAACAATTTGAAAATATTTTTAAAAATTAATTATGAATTAATTTCTTTTCTTTTCCTTTTTTTAAATGTAAATCTATTTGGAAAAAAAATACCAATATATAGTGAAATTATTATGACACTTAATAATTCTGAAACTGTTCAAAATTACTTAAAACAAGCTGCTAAAACAAGAACATTCCAAGTTATTGTTGCTGATACATCACCAACGTAAATAAAATAAATTAAATGAAACATACAATTAAATAACTGTTTAAATTCTATAATTATATAATTAAATATATTTTTATATATTTATTCATAAGACATGAAGGTCAAGTTATGGCTAAAGCTTTAGCTTCTGCTGGTATCGAAGTTACTTTGATTCCTGATTCAGCAATTTTTGCTGTTATGTCTAGAGTTAATAAAGTCATTCTCGGAAGTCATACTGTTACCGCTAATGGTGGTCTTATTGCTTGTACTGGTAGTCGTATTATTGCTACTGCAGCAAAATACCATTCTACTCCTGTTGTAGTTTGTATTGGTTTATATAAGCTTTCTCCAAAATATCCATTTGATATTGAGGAATATAATCTTTGTGTTTCCCCTGATCAAGTATATACTTACGATGAAGGTAGTTTTATTGTTATTGTTATTATTATTATTATAATTATTTTGATATATAATACTTATTAAATGTTTAAAATTTATAATATATTATAATTATTAAACAACAAAAAGGCGACATATTAGAAAAAGTTGATATTATTAATCCATATTATGAATATGTACCACCAGAATTAGTTAGTTTATTTATTACTAATGTGTAAGTTAAATAATATTTTATAAATTGTATTTTCATTAATTAATTGCTAATTATATGAATGAATTTATTTATATAAAATATATTATAAGTGGTCCACAACCACCAACTTATATGTATAGATTATTAAACGAATTTTATTCAAAGGAAGACTTTGAAATCTAATTAATATATATTAATTAATGGTAATAATATCGATTATTATCTTATAAAATTATTTTTTCTCATAAAGTCTAAAGTGATAACTCTTATAATATTAAAAAAAAAATATAGAAATAATAATAAATCAACAATTATATTTATTTAATCTTGAAAATATTATTAATAAAACCTATTTTATTATTAAATCTAGATTAATATTTAATATATATATATATAAATAATATATATATTGATAGTAAGAATATATGATTTAATTTTAATTAGATATTTAAAATAAACATTATCTTTAGCTTGTTAATTAAACGTATATTTTAATCTTTTATTTTCATCTCTAATGATTTAATAAACTATGGGTATATTTAATAAATCTAATAGAACTATTATTTTTTATATAATTATAGATATAGCTTTATATAATATCAGCATTATTTTATTTTATTGATACTAATATAAATAATATTGATATATTTATTTATTTATATTTTTAAATAATTTGAAAAATAAAAAATAACAATTATAAAGAATTTTATTTATTGTTTTTAAAATGATTGAAAGGTTACATCAATTTTTTCTTTTATCGAAAATATTATATAAAATATATAAAATATGTATCTTCCATTTTTTTTTTTATTTATTTTAAAATTATCAATTATTTAAATAGATAAATAATTATAAAATAATATAATTTTATATATTATATGATTGATTTTTTTTTTATTTATATTTTTTTAAAAAATAAATTTTTTAACTTTATAATTGATTGATATAAAAAATTTAATATATCTTTTTAAGAAAAGAAAAGTGGTTATACAGAATAAAATTATTTTTTATAATTTTAATAAACTTTAGAGATTATTAAGAAAAAGAAAAGGAAATATTGGTATTAATAGTATTACAATATTCTAAAAATAAAAAAAGTAATTTATCTTCATCATATTTAAATGACATTAAACAAAGTTTAATCTAATTCAATATTAAAAATATACAATATATAATAGTAATTGAGAAAAGATATATTAAAAATACATTTATTTTTTCTTAAATTCAAAGAAATAATTATGTAACAAAAATAATAATATTAAAATATAAATTATATTAAATATCCTTCCTCTCCTTCGTCTTCTTAATTTAATAAACATTTCTTGATTATAATTCTTTTCATATATATTTTTTATTTTATTTATATTCTTAATTAACAATAAATATGTATTATTTCCTTTATTATTATTTATATAGTTATATATAAAATAAATAATCAAACAATAGTTTCAAAGATATATAAGCAAATAAATAAATAAATTTAAAAATGGATTGGCAACCTGAGCCTATAAGTTTACAGCAATTAATTGATTTATTGCAACAATCAACAACACCAAACACTGAAATTCATATGAGAGTTACTCAAGTATATATTTATATAATTAATTTAATTTTATGCTTAAAATAAAATTATATATTTAAAAATTTAAAAATGTAATTCAAAATATAATTAATTTTTGTTTTATAAATAATTATTATTATTATATCATTTAATATAAATGTATTATTATAAACATTGATCCTAATTATAATCCAATTTTTAAAAATGAAATAATAAATTTTAAACATAAAATTATAAATTCGTATTTCCTAGCAATTAAGATCTTTCGACAATATTCCTGATTATAATAAATATCTTGCATTTATTTTTACTTTACTTCATCAAGAAAATGTTTCAACTCGTGTTGCAGCTGGTCTTGTTTTAAAAAATAATATTAAAATGAATTTTGGAAACATACCATTAGAAGTAATACAATATGTTAAACAATGTTCAATTGAGGCTTTAAATGATGATATTGTTAATATTCGTTCAACAGCAGGTACAATTATTACAACAATATGCACAGCATATGGATTTGAATCGTGGCCAGAATTATTAAAACAATTAGTAAATTTACTGGATAATCAAAATATTTTAATTGTTGAGGTATATTTAAAATTATATTCAATTAATACATGTTTATTTCACAATTTTGATATTAAATAAAAAAAAAAAATTAATTTTAATTTAATTTTACATATATTATGTTAATTTTAAAAATCATATTAAATTAAAATAATATTTTTCAGAGTAGTATAAATGCACTTCAAAAAATTTGTGAAGATTCAGCAAGAGTACTAAGATATAATAATGAAAACGATTTATACTATATTATTCCAAAGTTTATTGAATTATTTAATTCACAAAGTGTAAAAGTTAGGAGAGATGCTATTGATTGTGCAAATCAATTTATTCTAATGAAATCTGATTTTTTAACTTTACATATGAAGAATTTCTTAAATGGTTTATATCAATGTACATCTGATCCATCACCAGAAGTTAAAAAGGTAGTTTGTCAAGCGTTTGTTATGATTTTAGAAGTATATCCAAATGAATTAATGGAAGAATTACCAAATGTTGTTAAATATATGCTTTATTGTACACAAGATGAAGATGAAAGCGTAGCATTGGAAGCATGTGAGTTTTGGCTAACATTTGCTGAACAACCAATGATGCTAATGAACTTATCATCCTTTATACCAGAGTAAATAAAAATATATTGCTTATATATATATATATGATAAATAACTTTAAAAGTTAATTTCATAATATTTAAATTAAAATATTTTTATAGAATTGTACCTGTTTTATTAAAAGGTATGATTTATAGCCCAAATGATATTGCAATTATTAAAGGTCTTGATGAAGATGACACTAATATTCCTGATAATGAGCAAGATATTAAACCACGTCATCATAAATCAAAGCAACATTATCAACAAAATCCAGGTCAATCCCATGAATTTCCTGAAGAATATGATGAAAGTGATGATGAATACGATGACTTTGATGATGATGATGAAAAATACTCTGAATGGAATCTTAGAAAGTGTTCTGCTGCAGCATTAGATGTTATGGCATCAACAATTGGAGATAAACTTTTAGAAGTATTGCTTCCATTATTAAATACTGAATTACAAAGTTCTGAATGGGAACATGTTGAATCTGCTATTTTAGCTCTAGGTGCTGTTGGTGAAGGTAATTTTTATAACCTATTTTTACCTTGTTATTTATTAATTATTATTAAAATTTAAATAATAAAATCTAATTAATAAAAAATATTAATAACAAAGGATGTCAAGAGGGAATGAAAGTTCATTTACCAACTTTATGGCAATTTTTATTGTTAAATTTAGATAACCCAAAAGTAAAAAAAAATATAATAAATAATTAATATAATTTTCTTCTTTTTTTTTTTTTTTTTAATATATATTTGTATTATTATTTATTTAATAATCTTTATTCTCTATTATTTAGCCATTGGTTAGATCAATTACATGCTGGACTTTAGGTCGTTATGCTAAGTGGTCCTTAGATCCACCACTTGGTACTGATGTTGAACTTCATCGTCAAACTTATTTTAATCCTTTATTGGAAAAGGTTTTTATTATTTTATTGTAAATATAAATTTTTAATAAATAATTTGTTTTGAGATAATAAAAAAAATAATTATTATTTTTTTAGTTGCTTGATAGAATTCTTGATAATAATAAAAGAGTTCAAGAAGCAGGATGTAGTGCTTTTGCAACTTTAGAAGAAATAGCTCAAGGTGAATTAATACCTTATCTTAAACCAATATTGGAAAAATTCTCAATTGCGTTTACAAAATATCAAGTAATAAACATTAAATTTAATATAACTAAAGCTTATGGTTAAAATATCTAATTATATAAATTATTTAACAAAATATAGAATAAGAATTTATTAATTTTATATGATGCTGTTGGTACTCTCGCAGATTCTGTCGGAGATGCTTTAAATCAACCAGAACTTATTGAAATTTTAATGCCTCCACTTATAAATCGCTGGAACCAAATACCTGATGATGATAATGGTATATTTCCATTACTTGAGGTAACATTACATTTTTATATTATTTTTTGTTTTAATTTAAAATATTTAAGGAAGTTTATAATTTTATATTCTATTAAAAATAACAAATATTTTTAGTGTTTATCATCTGTTGCAATTGCATTAGGTCCAGGATTTCTATCATTTAGTCAACCAATCTGGCAACGTTGTATAAATATTATTGAAAGAACATTCATATTAGATGATGTAAATAATAAATATACATATATATATAATAATTAAAAATAACTAACCTTCTCTCTCTATATATATAGGCTTTTAGACGTGGAGAAACAGAAGAAAAGCCTGATAAAGATTTTATAATTGTAGCATTAGATCTTTTGAGTGGTATATTCCAAGGTTTAGGAAATCAAATAGAATTTTTAATGTCAAATAGTTATCAACCTCTTCTTGATATTATTTTAAAATCAATTAGAGTAAGTTTTTATTAGAATGCATATAAATTTTTTATATAAAAATCTAATTATATATTTTTTGATTTTATTTATTCATTGTAATAACAAAGGATGAAGCATTGGACGTTCAACAAAGCGCATATGCTTTATTAGGAGATGTCGCGATTTCAGCATATGAATACTTAAAGCCAAGGTTGACTGAATTTATGGTAGATATTGTTAAAGTTATTACAACATATAATGAAAATTATCACGATCTTGTGTGTAATAATGCAATATGGGCAACTGGAGAAATATCACTTAAAGCTAGTAAATATATCTATATCTATATCTACATTTATATGTTTTTAATAATAATAATACTAAGAAAATATATTTACCTCTATAATAACTATTATATTTAGTGGACGATATGAAGCAATATGTAGGAAGTATAATAGAACCATTAATAATGAAATTACATGATGAATCAAAATCATTATCATTATTGGAAAATATTGCAATTACTATAAGTAGAATAGGTTTTGTTTGCCCTGAGATTGTATCTATTCATTTACCGATGTTTTACAAGCAATGGTATTGTATTATTTAATATAAAAGATAATTTTATTAAATCAAGATTTAATAACTTTTAAAAATCAATAATTTAATAGGTGTAGTATATTAAGAAATATTGTTGATAACAAAGAAAAAGAGTCAGCATTCTTTGGAATGTGTAAAATGATAGAAGTAAATCCAAATGCAATTATTGAAGTAAGTATTTTAGAATCATTAATTTATTTAGTAAATTTAAAATAAAATTTAAATACTAATTTATTAATTAAAATAAAAAGGATTTTGTATATTTCTGTGATGCTATAGTTCATTGGACTCATCTTTCCCCTCAATTAAATTTATGCTTCATTAACGTAAGATATTTTGATAATAATTTAATCTTATTATAACAAAAATTTAACTATAAATTTTATTTTATAGATTTTAAATGGATTCAAGCAAATGATAGGTGAAAATTGGGAACAATGTTTAGCAAAATATCCTGATGAAAAAATGAGACAGATTATAAGACAACGTTTACAAGTCCGTTATCAAGTTTAAATATGTATATTTAAATATATACTTTATTAAATCAGTCTTTTTAAATATATATTTATTAATAACTAAAAAAAAATGATATAAAATAAAATATTATTATACTTTCTACTATTAATAAGCAATATTTATATATAACGTTAATATTAAAGTAATCAATTATCTTTCTATTTATTATTCAGTTTTATTTAAAATTATTATTTTCATGTTTATAATTATTTATTACATTATATTAAAGAAAACTTTTTTTTTTTAATTTGCTAAAAAATATATAAAAGAATTATGTATTTTTTATTTTATTATTTTTTTTAAAAAAAATTTAACAGAAAATAAATAAATTATAATTTTATTTAAAAAATATGTATAAAATTTTATGTTAAAAAAAAAAAAAAAAAAAAAAAGGGAAAAAGAAAAGAAGAAATATGGTAAAAATTAATTTAATCTTAATTCTAAATAAATATCTATATATATAATATACATAAAAAATCCATATATTTATAAAGTAATATAAAAAATATATTAAATATTATCCTTTCTTTCTTTCTTTTTTTTTTTCTCGATAGTAAACTATTTATTGATTACAGTGAATGTAAACTATTTAATTTGAATATTCTCCTTCAATTTATTAAAAAAGGATTAATAATTAAGTTCAGAAATTCTCTATTACTAGAAATTATAAAATATTAAACAATATAATATATTTAATTGTTTTAAATAATATAATTTTGTACTTTTTTTTTTTTATCAATTCATTTTTCATATAATTTGATATTTTATTTATTTATTCTTCGTAGTACAGCAAGGTTTTAATAGAAATTAAAATTAATAAAAATAAACATAAAATATAAATTTATGTTTATTAAAATAATTAAAATATATTCGATAAAATTTTATAAATATCAAGAAACAATAAATAGATATATAAAAATTAAAATTAAAGAATACATTTGAAATGGATAACAAAGGCACTACTTCATATAATGGTAGCTCTTCAAAATTAAATAATGAAGATTCTTCAGTTCAATTGTTTAATTTAAATGATTCTTCAGAATTTAATAGTAATTCAAATTCTAAACTCCAATCTATTCAAAGTTTAAATGAATCAGCTTCAAGCAGCATTGCAATTTATGGGTAAAGGAAAATTCATAAAAATTAATATATTATTTAAATTAATAATAATAAATTATATATAGAAATATAAAATTATAATTAAACAACATATAGCTAAAATTAATATATGAAAATTAATATAAATGGTAATTAACATTTATTAAAGATATGACCAAATTAAACAAAAAAAAACTAAAAAAAGAGGTAAACTATTGTAAATTTATTCATAAGTAGAAATTAAATTAATGTTAATTAAATTTAAATAAATAAATAAATAATAAAACAAAATAAAATAAAACTAGTTACTGCTGCATTTGGAAAACGTGCTGCTTATGAGAATTTTACAACTATTGGTAATTTTAAAAAAATCAAATTCAGACATTCTACTTTCTTTGTAAACATAATTTTAGCCAAACTATTCATTCAATATTAATTTATAATATTAATGTATTAATGTATTAATAAGATTGGAATCATGATTTTGCTAAAGGTTATATATTTTTGTACTTGTAAAGTATTTTTTTTAAAATATACATATATTAACTGTATTAATTATAATATTTCATTTCATTAACAGATAGAAATAGAAAAAATAAAGTGAAAAAAAGAAAAACTCTCAAAGGTAGATTATATCTTATTTATGATGCATGCCAATCATGGATTTTGGTTATATTAATAGGTAATTCATTAATTAAAGAAATAAAAATTTCTTATTTAAAATTATTTTTAATTTTATTAAATAAAATTTAATAATTAATTAATAGGTATGGTAACAGGTCTCCTTGCTGCCTTTATTGCAATTAGTTCAGATTGGATATCAGATATTAAAGAAGGTCATTGCAAGAGTGGATTTTATTTAAATCGTAAATTTTGTTGTTGGGGAAATCCAGGTAAGCATAATTCCATTTTAAAAAAAGTTAATTTTAAATTTCTTTATATTAATAAGTATTGTTTATTGTTTAAATAATAATTAATTAGGCTCTCAATGTTCGGACTGGTAATTTATTTAAAAATTTTTTTTCTTATCTAATAATCCATTTATTTATTTATTTATTTATTTATTTATTTATATATCTCAATAAATATGAAATAGGGAACAATGGTCAAACTTCTTCAATATTAATTCGTCATTTTTAAAAAAGATAATAAATTTGGGAATGTATACTTTAATAGCATGTTTAGCAACATTTATTGCAGCTTATCTTGTGCGTGAATATGCTCCATACTCAGCTGGATCTGGTATTCCAGGTAATTTAGTATTAGATTATAAATATATATTTAATAATAAATTTTAAACATTTCAATTTTTTAATATATATTTATAAATATTAAATATGAATAATATTAGAGGTAAAAACTATTTTAGGTGGTTTTGTTATTAAAGACTTTTTAGGAATACATACTTTAATTATGAAATGTATTGGTTTATCTCTTTCAGTTGGTGCAGGTTTGTCAGTTGGTAAAGAAGGTCCATTAGTACATGTAGGTTGTTGTGTTGGTAATTTATGTTCAAGATTATTTAGTAAATTTAATAATAATAGTGCAAGAAGAAGAGAAGCATTATCAGCCGCGTCAGCAGCTGGTGTATCAGTTGCTTTTGGGGCTCCAATTGGAGCAGTTCTTTTTTCTTTGGAAGAAGTGTCATATTATTTCCCAATGAAGACTTTATGGCGATCTTTCTTATCTGCATTAGTAGGAGCACTTACTTTACAATTAATGAATCCTTTTAGATCAGGAAAAGTTGTTCTTTTTCAAGTTGCTTATACTCGTATTTGGCATATATTCGAGTTACCAATTTATATTTTACTAGGTGCAATAGGGTAAGTTTTTAATATAGATTCAATGTTAAAAAAAACTTAATTTGCCTTAAAAAGATATAAAAAATTATTATTGTTATGATTTTTTTATTTTAATTAACTATATAATATATTTATAATTAAAAAACAGTGGATTATACGGTGCATTCTTTATTAAGATGAACATGAAAGTTGTAAGATTAAGAAAATTTTCATGGTTGAAAAAGTATCCAATTCAAGAAGTATTTATAGTAACGTTAATTACATCTATTGTAAGTTATGGATTCCTCTTTTTGCGTGTTAGTATGACTCAATTAATTTCAAATCTTTTCAGAGAATGCTCGGAATTAGAAAGTGACTTTGGAGGATTATGTAAAAAATCACAATTAAAATCAACTATATTTATGCTTTTAATTGCCCTTATTTTAAAAATAATAATGACAATCTTTACTTTTGGTATAAGAGTACCTGCTGGAATATTTGTTCCAAGTTTAGCTGTTGGTGCTTTAATTGGAAGAATTGTTGGTATCTTAATGCAACTTTGGCAAGAATCTCATCCGGATCTTTGGTTATTTTCATCCTGTAATCCCGATGTCCAATGCGTTACACCAGGTGTATATGCATTTATTGGTGCAGCAGCAGCACTAGGTGGTGTAACTAGAATGACTGTATCAACAACAGTAATTATGTTTGAATTAACTGGTTCATTATCATATGGTAATTTCTATTTTTTTAAACTTATTTCAATAAGAAATGATCAAATAATAAATTGTTTTTATATATTTTATATATATATATATATTTTAATATAAAATATTAAAGTATTACCTGTTATGGTTACTGTTATGGTTAGTAAATGGGTTGGTGATGCCTTTGATAAAGATAGTATTTATGATGCATTAATTGATTTAAATCAATATCCATTCCTAGATAATAAAAGAGAGTATTATAGTGATGCTATTGTTTCAGACATAATGACAAAAGAAGATAATATTATTGCACTGCCAGCTATAGGATTAACACTTAATGATATAGAAAATATATTACAAGAATATCAATATCAAGGTTTCCCAATTATAAATAACACATATGACAAATTATTAATTGGATATATTGGAAGATCAGAATTACGTTATACTATAGGTAAATAGTATTTATTAAAACTATTATATTTTAATAATTGTATATTAATGAAATAAATTTGTATTAGATCAAGCATCAGAATTAGAAAATGTTGATGGCTTAGTTCAATGTTACTTTACAAAAAAATCACCAGACGCGTATGGAATCAATGATCCAACAAAACCTCGAAGATACCTTGATTTGCGTCCTTGGATTGATGCAACCCCATACACTATTACACCAAATTATAAGGTAGTTAAAGTATTAGAAATATTTAAAAAAATTGGTCTTCGACATGTAATAGTCGTTAAACGTGGTAAATTAGTTGGTATATTAAATAAAAAAGATTTATTAAGATATTTATCAACATTGAAAGACAATAAAATAAAATGAATATTATATTATTACATAAAAGAGATTAAATGAAATAAATCAATAGTATATATATAATATAAATTTACATAAAAATATATTTAATAGATAATTATTAACTTAAAAATACACAACAAAACTATAAATAAATAAAATTATTTATTATAAGAAATGAGCCTTTATAACTTCATAAAATATTGCTTGTTTATTATGAATATTTTTAATTGCTTTTTATATTTAAAAAAAAAAAAAAAAAAAAAAAAATCAAGGGTATATTTTTATTATTTCATAAAGTTTAATTATTTAAAATTACAAATATTATTTTTAAATAGTAATAGCTTTTCTATTTTTCTATAGTTTGCATGATTTATAATATATATAGATTTTTAATTTATTCCACGAGATCGTATTAATTCTCTAACAATTTGTTCATGTTCATTTTCATTATAAAACTATTATATTTTATATTTGTAAAAAAAAAAAAAAAAAAAAAAAAAATGGATAAAATATTTATATTAGTTAATAATAATAATATATTATTATTATTATTATTATTATTATTATTATTATTATTATTATGTTTATTATTATTATTATTATTATTATTATGTTTATTATGTTTATTATTATGTTTATTATTATTACCCCTTTCACAAATTTTAAAAGATTATTTTCAGGAAATTCTACTAATGCACGAGGACCCCATTTATAATTATAAAAAATTTCTTCATTTGGAACAACGGACTTTTCTTTTTCAAGATATCCTTTTTGAGTGAATTGTGAAATGTTTTTTTCGACATCACCAAATACTTTATGACTTTTATTCTTACTAATTCCAAATTTTTCCAAATACTTATATAATGCGTCTATTCGTATTAAAGTTTTAGTTTTAATAATTATAAAAATACATATTGTTATATTGTATATTGTAAACATTAACATTAATAAATCATTATACTTTTTAATACTTAATAGTAATTTAATATTCCATACCTTCTTTTAAATGGTTTCCATTTACATATATTAAGCAAAGAATAATAATTAAGAGACCATGTAATTGATAATCTTCTTTTTCAAATATAAATCCTTTTCGAAAGTTTCCTGGTATTAGACTTCTTAAGATATATGATTTTGTTGTGTATTTTTTAGATCGCTTTATTTGGTTTTGAGTTTGAGTTGAAGTAGATGCTTGAGATACTTGAGTATCTCTTTGCGTTTCTAAATTATTATTTTTTTTTTCAGAATTATCTTAATTTATTAATAATAAAAATTTAAAATATTAATTTTTTATTTGGATACATATATTAAATATACCTTTGTTTAATGAATGAATTTTTGTTCCTCTTGTTGGATACTCTACTAATTCCATACAATAATCATTTCTCAATATTTTCTGGGCTTCTTCAAAAACAACTGGAAATATTCTCATGTTATCTTTAATAACTAAAATTAAATTTAATTAAATAAAATTCCTTTTTTAATTTATATATAAAAATTCATTATTTATTAATAATTTAATATTTACCTTTCTTTCTAATTTCCTCTCTTTTTAATGGTACATCTGATACATTATTACTAATAGCTAATCTTACTAAATCTATTGCCTTTTTTTCTATATCCTTTTAATTAATTATCCATTAAAAAATTTTTTTTTAATTTTAATAAAATAATATTATATCAATATCCAAATAATCACTATATTTACTTCTTGGGTTATGTTTTCCGGTAATTTAAAATTACTTTGAATTGAAATACTCTCAGAATCATCATCAGTCATTTTTTTTAAATTTTAATTCCTCATATAATTATTTAAACTTTTGAACATAATTTTATAACTTCACATGTAATACAAATAATCATGTGATTATACATTGTTTATGCATTTTATTATAGTTTAAAATTTTACTTAAAAATTTTAAAAAAAAAAATATAAATTCAAAAAAAGCGAAGTTTAACTCATAAATATAATAATATTATTATAACAATTCTATATCATTTTTTAAATATTTCTTTAATATAATTGTTTTCTATTAATTAAATTGTAGTATTTTAAGAAATAAGATAAAAAAAAAAACAGTTTTAAAAATTTTGAGCGAACTAATAATGAAATATTTAATTAATAATGTTAAGTCAGGATAATAACAGTACATTTAATTATGGTAACAATATAACAAATAATTTATAGTGTTTATTATTTAATATAATGTATAGTTAATAATAAATATAATAAATACATAGGTACATACAATAAAATCCGGGAAGATAAAAATTATCCATTTGTTTCTCCATTTTTCTTAGATAACAGCAAATTAAATAAAATAAATAAAAATAACGAATTAATATTTAATGCAAATTTTGAATCTGGTATATATATATACATAAAAGAAACAATATAATTAACAATTTTAGAATAAATACAATAGAGACAATCAAAAATTTTAGAATAATTACTTAAGTAATTATAAAATAATTTAATTGTATGAATAATTTAAATTAAATAGGAAATCTAGATATTGCACAAAAATATTCATATTGTGAATATGATTTGTATATTAAACCCGATCCATCAACAAATAATAATAAACAAGGGCATCGGTAATAATAGGATTTTATATTTATTCTAAATATATATCAAGTAATTTTTTAATATATTAAGTTTTTGAAATATTTTTTAATTAATTATATATATATATATATATCATTAAATAACAGTGTGTGGTTTTATTTTCAAATTAAAAATGCCGAAAGAAATCAAAGAGTAATTCTCAATATTGTTAATATTAGTAAAGCAAAAATGGCGTTATATCGAAAAGGAGCAACACCTGTAGTAAAATCCGATAAACGACCTAAATGGTAATTTTTATAATCCTAGTTTCCATTTTTCATATATATATAATATAAATATTAAAATTTTTGTTATATATAATTTCATAATGTAGGGTAAGATTACCCAAAGATACAGTATTTTTACATCGATCAAATAGACATAAAAAAAATTATATACTATCCATTGCCTTTTGCTTTGATGATCCAGATGACACATATTATTTTGCATTTTCATTTCCATATACGTAATTTTCAGTAATTTCACAACTGAAAAAATTACAAATTTGTTATTTGATTATTTATTAATATTAATGTATTCAAAAAAATTGAAAAAATATAGGTATACACAATTACAAAATTATCTAAAAATTTTAGAAGAACAAAATTTCCCCTTTTTAAAAAGATCATTTATTGGTTATAGTATCGAAAAAAAAAGGTATTTATATAATACTTATCATATTACAAATATTATAAAATACTTTTCAATTCTATTTATTTAAATTAATATTTGTTATTTTTATAATAAACAAGGATTGATTTATTAACAATATCCAACATTGAAAACCTCAGTAAGCCAAGAAAGAAGAAGGTACTTCTTTTTATAATTAAATTATAATTGTTATATTTTGATAAATATTAAATAAAAAATAAATATTATCATAATAATGAATTAATATCTTCATGTTTTTTTAAAAAATATAATTTAAATTAATATAAATAATATTTAAATAACAAGATGGTTTGTATTACTAGTCGTGTACATCCTGGGGAAAGCCCTTCATCATATGTTTGTGAAGGACTAATAAATTTCTTAGTAAGTAATGATCCTATTGCTAAGGTAATATTGTTGTGATATTAAAATATTTATTTTAAATCATTTAAGTTATTATTAACTAAATATAAAAAAGATTCTTAGAGATAATTTAATATTTAAGATAATCCCTTGTCTTAATCCTGATGGTGTATATCATGGAAACTACAGAACATGTACATTGGGTTATGATTTAAACAGAAATTGGTTAAAGTAATTAAACTCATGTATTTATAAAATAAAGCTTAAATGTTTTTCAATATATTTACAAAAATTTTCTATAATTTTTATATATAAATATTATAGTCCACAAATTAATTTGCATCCAACAATTTATTATGCAAAAAAATTAATTTTATCGGTAATAGATAAATAGCTAATACAAAATATTATATATTGGAAATAGCAATTATAAATAATTACTTATTTTTATACTAATAAATTAATTTTTTATAAATATTCAGTTTAAAGATAAAGAGGAAATCGATTTGAACATATATATAGATATTCACGCACATAGTACACTAATGAATGGATTTATTTATGGAAATGTACCAGATGATGATGAAAATAAATATAATTCAACATTATCAACAATATCTTTTCCAACATTATTTAATACAAAAGCAAAAGATTTTTCATTGAATAATACTATATATAATAAAGATCCTGTAAAAGCTGGAACAGGAAGGAGGTTATTTCAATATATATATAAATATATTACTATTATTCTTATTTAAAAATTTATTAATAGTATTTATTTGCATTATTAACAAAATAGAACATTAGGTGAAATATTAGATGATAATTCAAATTGTTATACATTAGAAGTATCTTTTTTTTTTCAGACTGATCCTGAAACTAATGAATGTGTTCCATATACTATAGAAAAATGTAATTATAAAAATAAATATATTATATAAACTTATGAACATTTATATAAATATAATAAAATTATAATACATTGTGTAATTATATTAATAGATAGAGAATTTGGAAGAAATATGGCAAAAACATTTTATGATTATTTTGAATTGTCTGGTGAAAAGAAAATGGGAAATAAGTCCATAGAAAAATTAGATGAAAAGCATAATAATATAATAAATAATGAAATTAATAATAATGGAAAAAATGATTATTATAAAGCTATATTAAATAATAATATTTGTGATCTCAATGCTTTAATTGATGACACCACAAAAAATATAAATAAAAATGAATTACAGGAAATAACAAGTAGTATTAGCTATATAGATTATAGTATTAACAAATTATTATCCGAAAATACTGTAATTACTGATAATTTTAATAGCGAGATGGATATTTCAAAATTAGAAAAAATCTTTAAATCTGATTCTTTTTCTCAAAAATTTCATAGAGACTTTATTTCTGATGAATATATTAAGAATTATAATGAAAAAGAAATTTTAAATAATAAAGCAAAAAACAAAGAAACTTTTTTAACAAACGATAATAATCTTTATTCATATAAAGAAGAAAAAAATAAACTTAAAAAAGAAGACTCAAAAGAAACAGTTACTATGTTAAACATTAATAATCAAAATGAGAAAAAAGAAATAAAAAATAATACGACAAATGATTTAATGAAAAAAAATGAAAATAATAATAATAGAGATGATATAAAAATATATAAAGAGAAAAAAAATAATATAGATAAATATAATAATAATTATGTAGAAACTGCTATTAAAAATAATAGCAATATTAACAATAAAAATAATAGTAATTATGACAACAATAAAAATGAAGATGAAGTAGTAATAAATAAAATAAGAAATATAGAAAAAGTAATAACAGATTCTAGTGATATGGATGAAACAAAAGTAGTTTATTCTAATAATAATAATAATAATATTTTAACAAAGAGTTCTAATATATTAATTAATGAAAATAATAAGAAATTAGAAAATACTGAAAAATCAAATATTGAATATAAAGATATAAATAGTGAAAATATAATACATAGATGTGAAAATAATAAAGATAGTAAAAATGAAAATTATAATAAAAATAAAATAGAAATTAAAAATGAAAAGGATTGTAACAATACTATAAATACTAAAGATGAAATAGAACATAAAAATAACAATAATAATATTTGTTGCTGTTGCAGAACATTAATAAAACCTCAAAACAAGGCCATTAATTGTAATATTAATAATGAAATTTCACTTAATGAAAAAGATTATATATTAAACTATGCTAATCCAGTAACAGACTTTTCATTAGCATCAAATAACTGCATTGAAAAAAAGAATAATAATAAATTTAATGATAAATGCTCTTTAATGGATTATATAACAAGTAAGTATTTTCTTAATTAAAGTATTAATAGGCTTGATTATATGTATTAATATTTCATTAAAAATATTATAAATTAAAAAAAAAAGAAGAAAAAGATGGGAAAAAAGAGAAATATGAAAATAAAGAATATGTTGAAGATATGGATGATTTTAAAGATATTTCATCAAAATTATTTTTGGATTCAATAGGGAACAAAAAAGGAATGCTTTCTAAGAGTTATATGAATATTCAAAATAAATATTTAGCAAAGAAAAAAGAAATTTTACAAAAGCTTTCTAAAAATCAATATATTAATAAAATTATTGAAAATTATACTCCAAAAAATAATATTATCGATACTTCACCTATTAAAATCACCACATTTAAAGAACTCAAACATCAAAAAAAAGCTTCATTATCTAAAATTTCATCTTCTACAGATAAAAAAATGGATATTGTTAATCTATTATCAGAATCAAATTCCTCAATAAGTGACAATTTAACTTATAATAATAAAATAATTAATAATGAAAATGATACAAGTAAAACTAATAAATTAATTTCAAAATCAAAACCACAAAATATTGCATTAAAACGAAGAACAAGTTTAAGTTCGTCTAAATCAGAACATTCTAATATTATTAAAAATGATAATTCACAATCTATTTCATACATTCCATTTATTAAATCATTATCAACTCAACTTCAAAATTCACAAAAATCTTTTTCTTATGAAAACATAGATTTATATCAAAATATTGTTAATAACAGTAATAGTAATAGTAATAGTAATAGTAATAGTAATAGTAATAGTAATAGTAATAGTAATAGTAATAGTAATAGTAATAGTAATAGTAAATAGTAATAGTAATAGTAATAGTAATAGTAATAGTAATAGTAATAGTAATAGTAATAGTAATAGTAATAGTAATAGTAATAGTAATAGTAATAGTAATAGTAATAGTAATAGTAATAGTAATAGTAATAGTAATAGTAATAGTAATAGTAATAGTAATAGTAATAGTAATAGTAATAGTAATAGTAATAGTAATAGTAATAGTAATAGTAATAGTAATAGTAATAGTAATAGTAATAGTAATAGTAATAGTAATAGTAATAGTAATAGTAATAGTAATAGTAATAGTAATAGTAATAGTAATAGTAATAGTAATAGTAATAGTAATAGTAATAGTAATAGTAATAG
>MCFH01000118.1:0-38249 GCA_002104945.1 Piromyces finnis
GACACTTCTCACATTGCTAATAATTCTTTTAATATCCGCTATCATATCATTCCAATAATAATTTTTCTTTAACCTTTGATAAGTCTTATAATAACCTTCATGACCTACGTTATGTGCTTGAAATATTAACTTACTTTTTCTTCTACAGTAGATATTAGCTGACGTAAGTTATTACCATCTACGAAATAGTCCTTCCCATCTATGGTAGTAAATTTTTCAGCTATAAACTCCTTAATAACTTTGGTTAATAACTCTTCATTATTAGTTTTATTAATTTTTGTTACCAGTATCTTTTTCTCCTCTTTATTCTTCATTCTTGATAATGCATCAGCTATAACATTATTCTTTCCTTTATCATATTGAATATCAATATCCAACTGACTTACTGTAAGACACCATCTGTTGTGACGTGCACTATTTGGTTCCTTATTTTTAAATAAACCCAAAAGTGGTTTATGGTCCGTATAAACCATAGTAGTGTACGGGTTTCCTAAAATATAAGGTTTTAACTTACTCACGCAAAAGAATAACGCAGCACCTTCTAACTCTGTTATTCCATAGTTCTTCTCCGCTTTACTAAGACTTCGACTAATATAATGTACAGGGTGTTCTATTTTGTTAGTTTCATCTTCTTGTAATAAAACACCACCCACTCCTTCATACGACGCGTCCGTACGTATGATAAAAGGCTTATCAAATTCAGGAAACTTTAAAATGGGAGCGTTTATCAGTTTTTCTTTTAATACTTTAAATGCTTTTTCATGTTTTTCTTCCCATTTATATCGTACATTTTTCTTTAATAACTCACATAAGGGCGCGGTTACTTGAGAATAATTAGGAATAAAATTTCGATAATATCCTACTGCACCCAAAAACGAACGTAACTCATGAATATTTCCTGGAGCTTCCCACTTCCTTATGGCTTCTATTTTACTTTCCAAAGGACTCAAACCTTTAGTAGATAACCTGTGACCTAATACATTTACTTCTTCCTTCATAAAACTACATTTCTCAAGATTTATTTTTAATTCATTTTCTTTCAATATTTCAAATACTCTCTTAATATGTTCCATGTGTTCTTCCACACTCTTGGAATATATGAGTACATCATCAATAAAATTATATACACAATTTCCTATTAAAGGAAATAATATCTTATTCATTTCCCTCTGAAAAGTTGCTGGTGCATTAGTTAACCCAAACGGCATGACCTTAAACTGATAGTTACCAAACTTGGTAGTAAAACTAGTAACCTCAGTGCTTTCCTCATGCATAGAAATTTGATGATAACCTGAATATAAGTCCATAGTAGTGAATATTTTGGCTCCGTTCAGACTATCAAATATTTCATCAATATAGGGGAGTGAATAAGAGTCCTTTTCCGTGAGGTCGTTCACTCTCCTATAGTCCACACACATTCTCCACTTACCATTATGTTTTGGAACCAGAACTACAGGGGAGGACCATTCTGAATAGGACGGCTCTATTAATTTTTTTTCTATTAGCTTAGTTAACTCTTCTTTTAGTATATCTGATTTAAATTTAGTTAACCTATAAGCTCTTTGTTTAACTGGTTTTACACCAGCCTTTAGATTTATTTTATGTGGTGATAATTTAGAAGGCGTTAATTCCTCAGAAGACGTCGCAATAATCTCTAAGTTTTCTTCCAAAAGTCGGAGTATTTCTTTCCGTTTATCTTTTGGTAAGGTGTTCAAGAATATCTCATTGTGTATATACTCCTGAGGTGGTAAACCTTCAATAGACTTCAAGCTTTTAGTATCTCCATCTGGTATCTTCTTAATAGTACATACCAATTTTCCTTCATTATAATATTGGTTATTGATAGGTACTATTTCTTCTACTACACCTCTTTCTTTCACTTGACATAAGCTCTTGGTTACTGGATTTATATATAATAAATTATCTACTTGAGTTTTATAATTTATTAACATATCATAGAACGGTTCTTCTTTTTCAAGTATTCTGAAGTCAACCACTAGTTCTACCTCTCCTATTCTAACTGGTATACGCACCACAGTACCCTCAGAGTATTCTTCATCAGTAGTAGCTAGTCGAATACGACCTTTGCTTATTCCTACCACTTCATATTCCTTTGGTAGTCTTTTGTAAAAAGAAGATGTAATAACATTTAAGTTACTACACGTATCCACCAGTAGTTTTCCTGGTATCCCATCCACAGTCGCATCCACCATTGCTATATCCTCTTCTGAAGCTTCATTATTCTTACTTATATAGTCATGGTTGATATTATTTAATAAGGTTGTAGTAGCTACTATGTTATTTAATGCACCTGATACCTTGCTTTGTACTTTCTCTAACTTTAGTCCTTGGGAAAGTTGTGTTCTTATTTTTGGGCATACATTAAATAACTGTCCATAAGTAATATCACATTTAGCTGTGTTTAAATCTTCAAAAATATCATAATCACTGGTATCACCTCTCATTTGGATATTACGTGTGACTTTCTCCTCTTTAGTTTTATCTTTTTCTTTATCTTTAGTCATTTTCAATAACGTCGGTAGAATATCTGTATTTTTCTTTTTAGCTTTTTCTACTTCTACTTTATCTTCCGTATCAATACTGACCTCCATATCTTCGTTTTCTTCTCTTTCGTCTTTATTTATGGTGGTTGGTGGTTTACTTCTTTGTTTTTCTCTGAGTCTTTTACTTTTCTCTTTTTCCTTGTTAATATTAGGTTGACTCAGAACAGACGTGTCAAGTTGGTTCTTGGGTTGTGATGGTGAACCTGATTCTAAACTCTCATTACTGAGTTCACGTTCTTGTTGCTTCCTAGTAGCAGGGGTAACTATTGGTCTTGGGTCTTCTTTTAATGATTTTTGTACTCTTTTCTTGGAAGAGTCTTCTTCATCATTAGCTTTTCTTTTAGCTGCAGCAATAATTTTATCTTCAATAGAAGATATTTCTTCATTATCTGATAAGTCAGAATACTCAGAATATTCAGAGTACTCATTATTATCAACTGAACTGTTATTAAGTGAAGCTATTTTTGGATTACTGGGAGTGCTTCTTCTCCCACTATCTAATTTAAATGACCTTTTCTGGCCTTTTGTTTGTTTTCTTCTACTATGGCACTCAGCTTAGGACAATGATATTGAAAGTGTCCCTTCTCGTTGCAAAAGTAGCAAGTTTTGATAGTTAAGTTTCTCATTTTCTCCGTCAACTCATTCATAGGATCTTTCTTATCATTACCATAATTCGCTATTGTTGGCTTCTTGTTCCTTTCATAGCTATCTTCTTTTCTTTCATATTTATTTTTATATCTTTTATCAGAGTTAGAAGAGGTGGATACATCATAATTGTTAGCTTTATGACGATTTCTTAAATTTAGTCTGTCCCCATCTTCGGCAAGCTTGTAGGCTTCTGCTAAGGTAACTTCTTTTTCCCTACGCACATTTTCCCAGGCTTTATAGTTAGGCTCAATGGAATCTAAGTAATCTTCAACATCTACTTTCCTTCTACGCTTCTTGTCTAGTTTGACATACAAGGAACGGTACCTTATGTTGAAGTCTTTTACTTTTTCATTCTTTTTGATTCGCATATCCCTAAGCTCCTTGAGAAGTTCTATTTGATCTTCCTTTACTCCATAAAATTCTTCTAACATAGTGACTATCTTTTTAAGGGAAGGGTAGTGAGCTCTTCTCTTTCCTCTACCTTCATCTTCTTCATCACTATCTTCACTGTCTTCATCACTTTCGAAGTCCTTATTAGGATTCAACTCTTGAATAAGTTCATTTGGTGTTCCTGTAGTAGTAAACAAACAAGCTAGAAACACCATTTTTGGACTTTTAACATCTTGAAGCATAGTCCAATACTTTAATTGACTATACCAAGTCTTAATGTCCAAATTATCTTCGGTTAATCTAGTGACATGCTTTAATTCCTTCATTAATTTAGCAAAGTCAATAGATTTATCAGCTCCCGTACTCATTTTTATATACAAGTTTTAAATAAAGATAAAAATACAATTTTACAATAATATTAAAGAATGAAACAAGTTTAAAAAAAAATAATTTTCTTTTATAAGAATTTAAAAGAATGAATTACAACAATATTTGAAATATATTTAATTAACAACACTAATAATTATTCTCTTTAGTTAAACTAGTAATACCAATATAAAATACTTCCTTAACTGCACCAATTAACAATATTAATTTCTCTCTATTAACTATTTTAATTTGTGCCTTGAAGTATATAACTTTTTATTATACTAGTATAACCCTCTTTTGAATTATTAACTATTTTAATTAAATAATAATACAAAAACAAATATAAAAGTAACTATAAAAATGTAGTGTGATATCAATATGTTATTATTATCCCCGATATCTCCACCATTAATTATGCTACGGTTCAAATAAGATATCACAAAACACTTGAATAGTTATAAAAATAAAAATTTATTTAATTTTAATTTTTATTCATTTAATTTATTTTTGATTTTTCAATTTTTAGAATTTTCTCAAAAATCCTCGTACTTTTTCCAACTATCCATTATTTGAAATTTAATGGTTTTGGATAGCTAAGGATTTAAATTGATTTCATTCATAATATATGGATCATTCACTGTAACATATATTAATTAAATCCTTAATATATATTATGAATAATCTCTTAATATTTGAATAGAAAAATTTTTAATTTATAATTAATAAAATTTTAATTTATGATATGTGTAACATTTTTGCATATCATATATTATATATTTAATTATGACATATAATAAAATTATATTATTCAATTAATTATGCCCTTTTTTAGACATAAATAATAATTTTTCTGTCGAGGTATCTTCTGTTTTGTGTGTAACAGTTGCCTCTTTTAGTAAAAATTATAATTAAATTCTATGTCATAATTTCAAATTATAAAATATTATACAATAAAGTTCATTAATAAAATAAACCTTAAATAATAATAAAATTCCTATAACTATTTTAATAATAAAATTTTGTAAAATTTATAAGTATAAAATATTATAAGTAATTATACTAATACTAATAATAAAGGTCTTAAATAACTATATACAAATAATATAACTATATAATAAAAATATTAATAATTACTAGAAAAATGTATAAAAATTATATATTATAATTTTTATATTTTAAAAATAGAGTTAAACACTAGTAAGGAATATAAATAGTTGAAGGTTAATTCCTAAAATTCTAGCTAATTCAACTATTTATGTTCATTCCTTAACATGAATACTAGAAATAACTAAATTGTCTTAGTGGTTAGTAGCTAAGACTTTGAGTCTGAATGACACTAGTTCGAGACCTCATAGATACTATTTTAAAAAAATTATAATTTTATTTTATTTTATTTTATTTTTAAATTTTATTTTATATGAAGATTATTGATTGGTTAAGAATTTTAAGTTGAAAAAATTTTATAAATTGTTAAAATTATAATGAAATAATTTTATATTTTATTTACTATTAATTAATTATATAATTATATATTATTTAAATTTTTATGTATTAATTAAATTAATTATATGAAAAGTATAATTTTATTTAATATTATATAAATATATATTTTTTACTATTATTAAAATGTAGTTCTTTTCATAATATAAGAAAAGACATTATTAAATAACTTGTATTAAATAATAATAAATATTAATAACAAATATTAATAAATAAATAATAATAAATAAATATAAAATAATATATATACATATTATACAAATATTTATTTATAAAGTGTTGGTGTTATATAAAATATTATAATAATAATATTTAATCATAAAAGATTAAGAGTCTCAATTGTCTCAAGAAAATGTCTAATAATAAAAATAAAAATCTACTAAGTTCAAATATGGACCCTTCTAGTTTTATAGGAAAATTCCAAATAGAACTTAATAAAGAAAATTTTCAAGCTTGGCAGATCAAAGTCAGAGATATTTTAAGATGCTGCGGTTTGGAAGAATATATTGATGAAAATAAAACTCCAAAGATATATATAAAGAATATATCAGAGAGTGAAAAAGAAAATTATAAAGAAGTCCCACATGAGCCTAACATGTACTATAATAAAAATGTAACAGATGAAACTCTTGCTATTGATAATAAAGTAAGAATGTTTATTAGAAGTACATTGGCACCAAAATCAGTTGAAGATGTTCAAAGTAGAACACTTACTGGTTACCAAATATGGAAAACTTTAGAAAGTATATATATAGGAAACCAATCCAGTAAGAAAACTGACCTTATTAAAGAAGTGAATAGAATGAAATACAACCCACAAGATAGTATAGCCAGTTTTGTAAATAAACTAAATTTAAAATTTGAAACATTAGAATCCATGGGAGTCCATATAGATGAAGAAGAAAAGGCCGCCGTTTTATACAGAGCTATGCCAAAACAATACCAATGGATAAATATATTCGATTATGAAGGTAACTGGACTTTATGTAGAGAATATGTATCAAATAGAGTTCAGTCTGTTCAAAGGTCAGAAGAAAGGGAACGAAGTAATAGGCTTGGATTTAATCAAGTTTTTAGTAGTGAAAGTGGCTATGGAAATTATGATAATTATAATCATAAAAATAATAAATTTTCAAATTATAAAAATAAAAATAATAAAAATAAAAATGATATAATATGTCATTTTTGTAATAAAAGAGGCCACATTGAAAGAAACTGCATATTTAAAGAAAAATTAGCAAAAGAATATAATTCAAACAATAAAAATTATAAAAATAAACAAAATAAAAAATATAAAAAGAAATATGCAGATGTAGTTACAAAACAAAGAAGTAACTACAAGGATATAACACCAAATTTATTCAACGTGGATTATGATTCTACATATGAAAAAGAATCAAACAGTGTTGTAAAAGTAAATTTTTCAAATAAAAAATATAAAAAGGTTATAAAATCAAAAGGGAACTTTAGTATGTGGATGCTAGATTCAGGAGCATCAGTTCACCTTACAAACGATATTAAATTATTATATAAAATTAAAAGACATAAAGAACCAATTTACTATGCGGATGGTGAAGTTGGTTATTCTACACATATAGGCAACATAAAAGGCTACTTTAATAAAGAACAAATAATTTTAAAAAATGTTTTATATGTTCCAGATATTAAAAGGAATTTAATATCTATTTCAAATTTTGTTAAAGAAGGTCTTAATGTAAATTTTAAATATATAAATAATGCTGCCACAGCATTTATCCAAGATAAAAATAAAAATAATATATATGTATCAAGAGAAGATGAACATAACATATTTAATGTTTATATATCAAAGACAAAATTATTTAACTACCAAATACAAAATCCAATGTATTGTTATTCAATTAGGAAGTTAAATAATGATGAAAAATTACATCTTTGGCATAGAAGATTAGGTCATTTTCATGCCAAAAGTATTGAAAATAAATTATTAAATATAAACATTAAAGATATTTGTGAAACATGTTCATTATCAAAATTAAAAAATCAACCATATCATAGTTCTACTAATAAAAGTACAGAAGTACTTCAATTAGTACATACTGATATAGTTGGACCCATTAACGCGTCATCTATATACGGTAATCATTATTTTATTACCTTTTTAGATGATTATTCAAGATATGGATGGGTAATTTTTATAAAAAATAAAAGTGACGCGTTTAACGCGTTTAAAATATGGTATAATAAAGTTACCAATGAATTTAAAAAGAATATTACATATTTAAGAAGTGATAATGGTACAGAATATAAGTCTTTAAATTTTAAAAATTTTTGTGATACTCATGGTATTACACAACAATTCACTGTACCATATAATCCACAACAAAATGGACGCGCTGAAAGGTTTAATGGAGTACTAATCCATGCAGCTACCACTATGATGCAAGATGCTAAATTATGTAGAAGATTCTGGGAAGACGCAGTCAGAACTGCCAATTATATACATAACAGGTTACCTCACAATGGAAATGACTTGAAGGTACCCTATGAAATGTTATATAATATCCCAGTAGACTACAGTAAATTTCGTGTTTTTGGATGTAAAGTGTTACATCTTAAACGTAACACTGAAAAACACAAATTTGAAAGCACTTCGCTACCTGGCATATTTATTGGTTATGATGACACTTCTACCGGATTCAGAATTTTTGACTTAAATTCTTTTAAAATTGTCATCAAAAGAGTAGTTGAATTTTTAGAAGACCAACCAGGTAATTTTAATTTTGATGATAACGTCAAAAATGTCAATTTCATCGATTATGATTCATTAATCAATGAAATGGAGGGGGACGATAACGAAAGTCTTCAACAGGACATAGAAATTGGCATATCATCAAACATTAATAACAATGATTTTCCAAATAATTTTAATAAAATAAAATATAATGCCAACAATAACTATATCGGCATTAATAGTAATAATAATAAGGATAATATTATTTATAACAATAATAATAAAGAAAACATTAAAAATTATAACATAAATGAAAATAACAATTTAAATATAAATAACAATTTAAATATAAATAACAATTTAAATGAAAATAACAATTTAAATGAAAATAATATTTTAAAAGAAAATAACGATTTAAACACAAATAATAATTTAAATGAAAATAATAATTTAAATGAAAATAACAATTCAAATAAAAACAATAATTCAAATGAAAACGATAATCCAAATAAAAACAATATTTCAGATGAAAATAATAATTCAAATGAAAGTAATGATTTAAATAAAAATAAAATAAAAAAATAAAAATAAAATAAAAAATAAAAATAATAATACAAAAGAAGATAATAATTTAAATAAAACAAATAAAAATATTAATGAAATATATGATGATAATGATATTAATAACATAAATCATATAAATAAATTTAATGATAATAATGACGATAACAACGTTAATATTATTAATTCACATAATAAGAATAATATAAATAATAATATAAATAATAACTTCATTAATAATATGAAAGACAATAACAGTTATAAAATTAAAAACAACAATAATAATATTCATAAAAAGAAAAATAAAAGAAAAGTAATCGACAGTGACGAAGAAAGTGAAGATGAAAGTAAAATTAAAATTAAAAGAAATAAATTCTTAAACAAAGAAGAAAGGATAAATAAAATAATTGAAAGCGAAAGAAAATCTAAGAACAAAATTTCTTATAAGGCTAAAGACTTGGACAATGGAATTAGTTTATCAGAATTAAATAAAAATAAACAAAAAAATAATAACTCATTAAGCTATATTCCAAACCATTCACTAGATGTAGAACAAAGACAATATCCAAATTATCCAAGGAACAAAAGAAAAATTTTGGATAATAATGAAAAGTATACAACTAGTAAAAGAATAAGAAAAGAAATAAATAACGTTGATAAATCATCAACGACAGATAACCAAATAACAGAACCAACAAGTTTTTTTGAAATCTTTAAGAGAAAAGATAAAAGAAGATGGCTTGACGCTATAAATGATGAATTAAACAATATGAAAGAACGCAAAGTATATGAAAAAATAAACAAAGTTCCACAAAATACTAATGTAATTACCTCAAAATGGGTGTTCAAAATTAAAAGGGATAGCAAAGGAAACATTACCAAGTATAAAGCACGCTTAGTAGCTAGAGGATTCACTCAAGAATACGGTACGGACTACAAAGAAACATTTTCTCCAACATTAAAACATGATTCACTAAGAATTCTTACAGCTATTTCAGCAGAAAAGAAATTTTATATACATCAATTAGATATAAAGGCAGCTTATTTATATGCTGACTTAAATGAATGTATTTATATGTATGCTCCAGAAGGAGACTCTACTTACCGAAAAGGCTATTGGAAACTAAATAAGGCACTCTATGGTCTCAAGCAAGCAGCACGAGAATGGAATAATAATATAACTGATACTTTAACTAATATTGGATTTAAAAGACTGGTAAGTGAACCCTGTATTTTCGTTAAGAAAGATGATAACAATAATATAAAATGTTTGTTAGGAATATATGTCGATGATATCCTAATATCAGGTAACAATTATGAAATAAATAAAACTAAAGAATTACTAAAGAAAAGATACAAAGTTACCGATATTGGATATGCAGATTTTATTATTGGAATTAAATTTGAAAAATTAAACAATGGATACTTACTTCACCAAGAAAGATACCTTAGAGATATCTTAAGAAAATTCAACTTAGAAAACTGTAAACCTTGCAAAACACCTAAACCAGCAAACGAAGTTGATGATAAACAAGAAAAATATAACCCAACAAAGTATCGTGCAGCCATTGGTAGTTTACTATATCTTGCTATATCTACTAGACCAGACATTTTATTTTCAGTCACCAAAGCAGCCAGAAAATCACAAGAACCTACTTTTAAAGACTGGGAGAATGTTATTCAAATTTTTAAATACCTCAAAGGAACCATTAATTACGGATTGCTCTATTCAGGCGAAGCTTCTTTAAAGACCTTTGTAGACGCAGACTACGGTAGTGACAAAGTAACCAGAAGATCAACCACCGGATTTGTTTTCTTCATGGGAAGTGGTCCCACGAGTTGGTTTTCGAAACTTCAACATTGTATTGCTACCTCTACAGCTGAGTCAGAATATTACAGCTTATGTGAGTGCGGAAAACATTCACTTTGGTATGCAAACATACTTAATGAGTTAGGGATAACTCATAAATGTACTGTAATAAACATTGACAACCAGGCAGCAATTTATAATGCTGAAAATGATACTATTAATCCAAAATCAAAACATATTGATATTAAGTATCATAAAATAAGAGAAATGGTAAAAGAGAAAAAAATTAAATTGGAATATATCAAGTCCTTAAATAACATTGCTGATGGTTTCACAAAATATTTGGATGCTACAAAAATGTCTATTTTTAGAAATAATTTATTACATAAATATTAAATGAATATTAAATGAATATTAAATGAATATTAAATAAAAGTATTTATACTTTTGGGAGAATGTTAAAATTATAATGAAATAATTTTATATTTTATTTACTATTAATTAATTATATAATTATATATTATTTAAATTTTTATGTATTAATTAAATTAATTATATGAAAAGTATAATTTTATTTAATATTATATAAATATATATTTTTTACTATTATTAAAATGTAGTTCTTTTCATAATATAAGAAAAGACATTATTAAATAACTTGTATTAAATAATAATAAATATTAATAACAAATATTAATAAATAAATAATAATAAATAAATATAAAATAATATATATACATATTATACAAATATTTATTTATAAAGTGTTGGTGTTATATAAAATATTATAATAATAATATTTAATCATAAAATAAATTAATTTAAAAAATTTTTAGTATAAATACGAGTGAATTTTCCCAAATATTTTAAAGAATCGAGATTTTATTAATAAATAATTATATTATTAAACACTAACTTATTAAGTTAAATTCTATGTGTTTTTAATGATATTTTTATAAATTAATAATTTACAGATTATTTTAAAGTGTTAATATTACTAAGTTATTTAGTAAATATTATAATTTGTTTTATTGTTAAAGACACATTTCTTTACAATAAAATCTCCTTATAATATAAAAGCTTAATACCTTAGTGTTTAAGAAATTGTTATAGATAAAACTTTTAAGTTTTATTGTTGAAGCTTTTCTTTAAAGAAATATTTTTACTTAAAGTAGTAGAATTAGTACGCTTTAGAAGCGGTATATAATTCAAACTATAAAAAGTAAAAGATTAACGGGATCGAGTTTAACCTGTACAATAATTGGGTTGGCAGGCTCTGAGCTATTCTACTTTGAATAAGGAAGTAGGAGAATCCGAGGTACACCACGTACAAGACGCTGTAATAAGCAAGCTGGCGTGAGATTTATAGTTGTATACTATCTTTTGCTGTTTGATTATAGACCGGAAAATAGCCGGAAATGCCTTACTTTAATAAAATAATATTTCTTAATTAATACATTTTAAAATTAAGTTTTCTAATAAAACAATTTCTAATTTTTAATTATAATTATTAATTGTTAAGACAATTTATTAAAATTGTAATAATATAAAATAATATTCTTTATAACTCCTTTAGCGTGAGAAGTTAAACTCTTATACATAATACTTCTACGTTCGGATAAGGTTGATATAGGGAAAGAAAACCTGTAATAATTTTTATTGCTAACAATAAGTTAGACACTAAAAAAAAAATTTTTACACCGTTCCTTTCTTTTATTAATTTAATTAATATTAACAATCGACTTTATACGTGTTATCGTGAAGAGCTACGAAGGACTTATTATAAAGAATAAAACAGGTTATATATTTGATGGTTTAACACTATATAATCTGGTTTATATTATTATTTAATAAAAAGATTTACTCAATTAATAAATATAATTAAATACTTTATTCTATTATTTTTACAAATTTATTAAAGCTTATTAAAGAAAACATCATAAGTACTATGGAAGAGAACGAAAACAACCACATGGATAATAATAATATTTTCGAAAACGCAACTCTTAAGGATGGTTTTGCAGGGGATCGCAGATATCTGAAGGGTTTCTTAGCTAAGGTGGAGCTAGTGTTTATGCTATATCCTGAACGGTATCAAGACGACGCAACCAAAATTCTCTATATAATATCAAGACTTTATGGGGACGCTATGAATTGGGCTGCTACTCTTATAAACAACCATGATCCGTGTCTTAATAACTACCAAGCTTTTGTTGACAGGTTTAAGGCTTTTTATGGTTATAACGATGCTACCTATGTTGCAAATCAAATGCTTAGAACCTTAAAACAACGCCGATTAGGAGGAATTAGAGGCTATATCTTGGAATTTAACCGCTATGCTGATGAATCAAACTGGAATGAACAAGCCAAAATGGATGCATTTATAGCTGGCCTTAATCAACAAGTTGCAGTTCGTATTTTGGAAATGTTTCCGGGTCCTAGGGATCTTCTTTCATTACAGACTATTGCTTCAAGAATCGATTCAAGATTATCTACACATCATACCTTTTTCCCTTCTGGTTCAAACAATAACCAAAACCGAAAGAAAAGATCTTTTCATCACTCTTCAAAAATAACAAAGTCCATTACAAACAGGAATAACCATGGCCCTATCTCAAACGAAGAAAAGGAAAGAAGAAAGAAAGAAAATCTTTGTGTGTATTGTGGTGCTTCAAGTCATAAGCTTAATAATTGTCCAAAAAGAAAGAATAAAGATCGTGAAAATCCTTCACTAATATCTATTCCCACACTTATATCCGCTCCTAAAGAAGAAAACAAAACTCATAATAAAATGACAACTAAATTTAAACTTTCTTATGAACTAAATACGGATATTCTTATTGACTCAGGATCCAAACTTAATTTAATTGATGTAGATTACTGTAACGATAATAACATTCCTTATCATGATGACGGTAACCTACCAAATATCGTTGGTATCGGTGGTCGACAATCTCTTTTTAGAATTACATCTCCTTTGAATCTTCGCTACAAAGATCATCTCTGTCGAACACAATTCTATGTAACTGATCTACCTTATTATCCTTGTATTCTTGGAATAGATTGGCTTAAAGAACACAATCCTTCTATCGATTTCACAAAGAACAAAATTTCATTTGTATCCGATTACTGTTATAATCGTTGTATAACACTCTCCAATAATGTCCCTGAATTTCCTGAAGAAAGATCTGCTTTTCCTGCAATGGAAGATCCTTCCTACGAACCTCCGCATGATTCATTCGCTTACCCTATATTTGTCGATAAACAAAACATCCAATCTCAAAACGAAACTAATCGTACTTGTACTATTCTCTGTTCGGGTTCTTCAAAAAATATTAACAATTCTGTTTCTAAGAAGTCTTCTGTTAACTTTTCTACTTCGTCTCTCTCAAATCAAGAACCAACTTCTGTTTTGACTTCTTTTTCTGATTCTAATATTCATTCCAATTCTATTCTCAAATCCGATTCAAACTCTAAATCAGAACCCAATTCTTCTATTATACTTCCGGATGTTCTCTCTGACTTTGCTGATGTCTTCAATGAATCTAATGCTGAAAAACTTCCTCCACACCGTCCATACGATTGTGAAATAAAACTCAAAGAAAATTCAAAACTGTTTTATGGACCGATTTATCCTCTAACAGAAACCGAATCAATTGCTTTAGAAGAATATATAAAAGAAAATCTCAAGAAAGGATTTATTAGAAAATCAAAATCGCCTGCGGGAGCTCCTATTCTGTTTGTACCTAAGAAAAACGGTCAACTTCGTATGTGTGTTGACTATCGCCAATTAAACTCCATAACTATTCGTGATTCTTATCCCCTTCCTCTTATACAAGATATGCTTGAACATCTTGGAAAAGGGAAGATTTTCTCAAAATTGGATCTTCGTTCTGCCTATAACTTGGTCAGGATTAAAAGTGGTGATGAATATAAAACCGCTTTTACTTGCAAGTTAGGTCATTTTGAATACTGTGTGATGCCTTTTGGGTTGAAAAATGCACCTGCTGTTTTTCAACATTTCATTAATGATGTTCTTGAAGACGTTCTTGGTAAATTCGCTTTCTCTTACATAGATGATATTATTATTTTTTCCTCTGATTATAAATCTCATATATCTCATGTCAAAACTGTTTTGAAACTCCTGTAAAGATATCAAACGCCTCTGTTTGATATCTTTAATGTAACTTAAGCCACAAGTATTATTGTTTAAGTTACACAAATTATATTCAGAAAAAGAAAATGAGACATAATTTATTTATTAATAATTAAAGTTTAAAACAAAATAAATTATTAATTTATTTTTAATGTTTAACAAGTAAATTAATATTCTCAATTTAAATCCCTAGTTTTAGTATTGTTTTTTTATAGAAATAGATAAATAATAAATGATTAATATATCAATAATACATGGGCACATATTCAAATTAAATAGTACTTAATTTGAATTGCCAATTGTATTTTACTAAAAATAGTTATAGTTTAAATATTTATTAATAATTAAGATTTTAGTGTAGATTTTAAATAATAATATATAAGAAATAAATAGTTATAATATAATATAAATGTATTTAGGAAAAATATAAATAGAAGATATTTTTCATCATTTTATCGATGTAATTGTTATTATTAAAATTCTATTATAATAAAAGATATTTTTAATAAAACAATTTTTATTTTTATTTTAAATTTAGTGTTATTGTAATAGAATAGATATCCTAATCTATTCTTTCTGTGTCGCCATTACAACTCCTGAGGGATGCTGGGCTCTATGCTAAATTGGAAAAATGCGAGTTCTTTGTTTCTTTTATTGATTTCCTTGGTCATAGGATTTCTACTGATGGTATTCACATGGACCCAAATAAAGTTTCTTCTATTTTAAACTGGCCTACTCCATCTAATGTTAAAGAGGTTCAATCTTTTCTTGGTCTTGCGAACTACTACCGTCGATTTATTCCAAATTTTGCAAAGATCGCTCATCCTTTGCATAAACTTTTGAAGAAAAATGTTAAATTTGTATGGTCTAAAGAAGCTCAAGATGCTTTCGATTCACTCGAGTCCTTATTTGTTTCTGCTCCTGTTATTATATTTCCTAATCGTGAACTTCCATTCATAGTCGAAACTGATTCAAGTAACTTTGCCATTGGTGCTATTCTCTCGCAAGTCTCTCCAATTGATAATATAACCCATCCAGTTGCTTTCTTTTCTCGCTCTCTTACTGGTCCTGAACGTAATTATCCAATATATGATAAAGAGCTCTTAGCTATCGTTGCTGCTCTTGAAACATGGCGTCATCTACTTAAAGGCTCTTCTTCTACTTTTAAGATTTACTCGGATCATCGAAATTTACTCTATCAAAAGAAACCTGAAAAAATGTCTCAACGTCTTGTTCGCTGGGCTTTGTTTCTCTCTGAATTTAACTTTGTTATTATTTATCGTTCTGGTTCTTCTAACGGTAAGCCTGATGCTCTATCTCGTCGTCCTGATTATGCTATCAATTCGAATTCCTCTTCTGATGTTCCTTTTAATGTTCTTCGCCCTGAAAATTTTTGTGCCATTGTAACTTCTGTTTCGTCCATTAGTAATTCTTTTCTTTCCGAATATATAAATGATGACTTTTACAATAAAATCTGTGAATATCTTGATTGTAGGAAACCTCCAATACCTCACCCTCAAATTGACAAATTTTCCTTAAGCAATAGTTTTTTCCTTTTTACTGACAGAATCTATGTTCCTCCAAATTGTCGTCTTTCAATTCTTAAACTCTGTCACGACTCTCCTTCAGCTGGTCATTTCGGAATAAAGAAAACATCTTCTCTTATTGCTAGAGACTTCTGGTGGCCTTCTATTTCTTCTGATGTTAAAGACTACGTTCGTTCTTGTGAAGTTTGTTGTCGTTCAAAAACCTTTCGTCATAAACCTTATGGTCTTCTGAATCCTCTTGATATTGCTGAGCGTCCTTGGTCATCCATTTCAATGGATTTCATTACAGATTTGCCTTCATCTTCTGGTTTCACTTGCATTCTTGTTGTTGTTGATCGTCTTACAAAAATGGTTCATCTCATTCCGTTCAAAAGTATTCCTTCCGCCGCCGAAACAGCCACAGCCTTTATTGATAATATTTTCCGTCTTCATGGCCTACCTGAATCTATTGTCTCGGATAGAGGTTCTCAATTTACCTCTAAATTCTTCCAATCCATCTGTTCCTCCCTTGGCATTGAACTTAAGTTGTCTACTCCATTTCATCATCAATCAAACGGTCAGACGGAGAGGGTGAACTCCGTTATAGAACAATATTTAAGATGTTTCTCAAATTATAAAGGTTCAAATTGGAAAAGTTTTCTTAGTCTTGCAGAATTTAGTTATAACAACGTGGTTCAAGAATCATCCAAATTTTCTCCATTCTTTTTGAATTACGGCTTTCATCCAAAATATTCACCAGTTATTCCAGACTTATCTAAAGTCCCAAGAGCAGAAGAGTTTACAAGAGATTTTAAAACTTTAATTAATACCTTAAAAGAAAATTTAAAATCTGCCATGGAAACCCAGAAGAAGCATGCTGACAAACGTAGAAAAGAAGCTCCGAATTTTAAAGTTGGTGACAAAGTTTGGCTGGATAGTTCTTTAATTATCCACAAAGGAAATAAAAAATTTAAGCCAAGAAAACTCGGCCCATACAAAATCTTGGAAAAAATATCAAATGTTACATTTAAATTAAGTCTCCCAAAATCTATTAAGATTCATCCAGTTATTCATGTATCCAATCTCGAGAAATATGTCGAAGATAAATTTGGAAGATCTCAACCACCACCGCCACCTATTACCGTTGACAATGAAGAAGAATACGAAGTTGAAGAAATTCTGGATAAAAGAAGACATTACGGAAAAATACAATACCTGATTAAATGGAAAGGGTATTCAATCAATGAAGCTTCGTGGGAGCCTGAAGAAAATCTAAATTGCAAGGGGCTACTTAAAAAATTTAATAGAAAGAAATAAAAAATAGTTAAAAAATTCAAATTATATTTATTATTAATATTAAAATCACAATTATTATTATTATCAAAACTTATTAATATCATTATCAATATCAATTTTATTATTAAACAATTTATTAATATCAAATTTATCAATATTTTATTTTTAACTTTAGTAATATTAAAAAAAAAAAAATGTATTTTATTATATTAAATGTATTTTTATAATTAAGAAAATTCACTCCTTAGTTTAGTTTATTAAAAAAGAAAAACATATATTTAAATATTAAAATTCTAGATTCGTCTGGTATCCGAATCCTGGAGGAGGACCATGTAACGAATACTAGAAATAACTAAATTGTCTTAGTGGTTAGTAGCTAAGACTTTGAGTCTGAATGACACTAGTTCGAGACCTCATAGATACTATTTTAAAAAAATTATAATTTTATTTTATTTTATTTTATTTTTAAATTTTATTTTATATGAAGATTATTGATTGGTTAAGAATTTTAAGTTGAAAAAATTTTATAAATTAATTTAAAAAATTTTTAGTATAAATACGAGTGAATTTTCCCAAATATTTTAAAGAATCGAGATTTTATTAATAAATAATTATATTATTAAACACTAACTTATTAAGTTAAATTCTATGTGTTTTTAATGATATTTTTATAAATTAATAATTTACAGAATATTTTAAAGTGTTAATATTACTAAGTTATTTAGTAAATATTATAATTTGTTTTATTGTTAAAGACACATTTCTTTACAATATATCTATATATTTTTTTTTTAATTAATTATTATTTAAAAACTTATTTCTTTTTATAAAAATATAAGCCAACCTATATAATGTTAAACCATCAAGTATTATAGGTTGTGTAATTCTAAGTGAAAATCCCTCGTAGCTCTTTGATGATAAGCCACAAATATACCCGATGGTTAATATTAAATATAATTTAATAAAAGGAAGTAACGTAATTAATTTCTTTATTATCACTAACTTAATTAGCGGAAAGAAAATAATTGATTATCTTCCCCAATTATCAGATATAATTGAACACCAAAGTATTACGTACAGCAGTTTAACTTGCCACGCTAAGGGTCACTTTCGAATTATTTATTTATATTTTAAAAAGAATAATTTTTAAAAATCGTTCAATTAAAAAAAAATATTTTTTTTTTTTTTAAAAAATTATAAATACTAAAATAATATTTAATTTATTAAAAATTTGAATTACAATAATAAGTATAGTAGAACAGCATTTCACAGCAATTTTCCAATACTTATTTAGGGTGCTTAAGTAGTTCACAATTGCCCAGCTTACCGTATTACCAGTGTCATGTAGCAATTATGCGAGGCACTTCTATTTCTCTAGCAAAATAGAAAGGTTCAGCGCTTTCCAGTATCCTACTGTGAAAGATAAACTAGACCTAAAAACTTAACCACTAATTCCTAAATAAGTACTGCTTCTAAAGCGTACTAATTCAGTTCTACTAAAATATTATACCTTAAAGCTTCAACAGTAATATAAATATTACCTATAACTTTGAAGGGTAATAAATTTTTAAGAAATTTATATAATATTTTAGTAATATTTTAATATTACTTTATCCTATGTATTAATAATTTTTATTAATATTATTCCCCGATATCTCCACCAATTTTTATGTTACGGTTCGAGGAATTTACTTTTATTTATAAAATATTAATAAATTTATTAATACTCAAAAATAATATTAAAATGAAATAAGAAAAATTGTTTTATTAATAAAATTGTTTTATTAAGATATTAATATAAAATTATAAAATAAAATATAAAAAAAAATAAAAATATCTGTATATTCTCTAATTCTTATAATATACACCTTTTTATACTTTTTGTAAAAAATTAAGTAGTATTAATTAAAAGAATTAGTCTTTAATTATTTACATTAATTTTAGTATTTAAATTACTTTTAAATGAATAATAAAATTACATTACTATTGTAACGAAATATTATAATAATAAACACACACACTCTAATGTATCAAATATATATGTATTTTTTTAATAATGTTTATTTATTAAATTTATTATTATAATACGACTAACTCGCTAGGTCAGTGTATTATCAAACTAAAGACGAAACAAAAAAAACTAATTTTTATTAATTATTAATAAAAACACTAAAGAACTATTTATCTTTCTTATTCTCTCTTTATATATGAAAATTTTTTTTTTTTAATACAATTTGATAAGTGAATTAATTACTTAATGATTGGTTATAAAAATATAATTATGAAATTTTCATTAATCTAACCTTAATGATTTTCTAGTCTAACCCTTATCATTAGATATACCTCATTACAACTATTATAATAAATATTTATACATATTATTAAATTGATTAACATACATTAAAAGTTTACTTTAAATATATTTAACTAAAGAATTTTACTATTTTACAGAAATATTATTCATAATTTTAATTAATAAAAATTCATTAACTTGATAAATTAAACTAAAAGTTCAATAAACTATAATTTTCAATATATTATTATTACTAAATTAATTTTTAAGTTTAATAAAATAAAATTTAAGTTCAATAAAAATAATTATTAATAATTTTAAATATAATTTAAGTGTATACATTAATTTACAATTAAGAATATTGTAAAGTTTTCATACATTTAGGAACAATAATGAATGGATTAGGTCATAATCATTAATTATGACAAGAATAACATTATTTGTTGGTTCCTTAACAACAATGATGCAATATATTTCAAAAACACCATAAATAAAATATAATTATGAACGTTAGCAATAGGGAATGATATATGAATAATATATTAGTTAATATTGTATTTATTTCTATTTTATAATAATAAAAATAAATAATAAAAATAATAAATTTTATAATAATATAATTAAATAGATTTTGGTTTAAAGATTCTTTATTTAATTATTATTATTATTATGATTATAACATTAATAACATTCAATACTAATAGGATCGAAAATTATTATTGAATAAATATAAATAGTTAAATATAATGTGTAAATATAAAAATATGTTGATGAAAGTATTATTAATGATAAAATATAACTTTTCTGAAATAGTAAAAATAAACAATAAATATTCTTTTCTTTTATAACTAATATTTAAACTGAAGGAAATATAATAAATACTAAATACGTAATTATTAACCTAAAACTAACTTAAACTAAAACTATTAATATAAAAATAAAATAAAATAAAACTAATACTTAAAACTAAAATATCAAATATTATTTATAAATGAAAAGTTCTCTCTCTTGATATCTTCTGCTTTAACACTCTCTTTTATATCTTTTCCTTTCTTGTGTAACTAATTATTCTAATGTATGTGTAACATTTGCGTCATAATAATTTATACTAATATAGTTTAATTATTATTATCATTAGTAATTGATATACAATTTATAAAAGGATTAGATATTATTCATAAAATATTTAAAATATTATATTTTTCTATGCATCTTGTATCAACAATAACTGTAAAAGGTTTTTATATTATTAGTTAATAAGTTACTAATTAGTTAATTAAGTTAGTTATTACCTCTCTATACGAGTTAATAACTAAATAAAGTTTTATAAAAAATAATAAAAGAAAGAAAATAAATATTATAACACTAAAATAAATATAAACACTTATATAAATATTTTATGAAATAACTTTTACTTAAATAATTATATTTTAATTATATCTTTTATTTATTTATTATAATTATCTACATTAATTATTATTATAGCTATTAATTTACTTTAATACTAACGCTAAAGTATTTAACGTTAGTTTTGACTATACTATTTAACTATATGAGTTTATTTTCTTTACCACTTGATTGGGTAAAGCAAATAAACTTCCTATTTAATTAATAACCATTAATATATGGTTATACATATATTTGGCCAATAAATGATGACCAGAATATATGGTTTCAATTGAAATATTTGTGGGCAAACTTATGGCCACAAATATTTCTTACAATGCCCCCCTAAGGAGAAAACCTAGGCGGGGTTTTGGACACTAACCATGAATTCCTGGTAGCATTTATCTTGAAATTCCTTGAGTAGCTTATCATAGTGGGAGTTCTTATCAATGATATCAGCATCAACCCACTCTTGCCTAAAGTCACTAAAGGTAGCTAAGTATTGGTAGTTATCCTTCTTTCTTCTAGCATTCATGATTTTGATGATTTTCTGGTAGCCCACTGGTGCAGGTGTTAGTTCTTCAGGTTTGTTATGGTAGGGTTCAAGTTCACTGATATGAAACACTGGGTAGACGTTGGGGAAAGGTGACTTGCTGATATCCAACCGGTAGTTAAGCTTGCTTTCATTAATTCCAATAACCTTGAAAGGACCGTACTTTCTTGCTTGTAGCTTGTAGAAGGGAAGAGGGTTGTAATTTTCTGGTTTTCTTAACCACACCAAATCCATGAGCCTAATTTTAGGGTAGTTAAGTTCTCTTCTATGGTCCAAGTGGTCTAAGAACCGTGTTCTTGATATGTCCAGCATGTGCTTTAAGTTACCTAAGTTGTGAGCGAAGCTATCTAATACAGGAGCTTCGCCAAGTGAGTGGACAAGTTCTGAATCTTGAGGGTTCATATGTACCTGGTAGTTATACAAGGCTAGGAATGGGGACTGCTTAGTAGAACTGTGCACTGCATTATTATAACAGAACTCAGCTAAGTACAAGTACTTCAACCATTCGTCGTCATCAAAGGTCTTCACAAAGCATCTAAGGTACATACTTACGTAGGAGTTGTTACGTTCTACCTGACCAACTGTTTCATGATGGCCAGTAGTAGCAAGGTTTACTTCTACACCAAAGAACCCCATAATGTCCTTCCACAACTTACTAGTGAACTGGACACCACGATCCGTAGTAACCGATTTGGGACAACCATGTAACTTGAATACATGTTGTAAGTATGCTAATGCTGTTTCTTTAGCAGTAGGCATACTCCTAAATCCCACTAAGTGTATCATTTTGGTTAACTTATCGCTACAAACCATGATACAACCTCTTCTAGTGACTTCTGGGGGTTCTGATGGACTACTACCTGGTTTTCTGCGTTCCTTAATAGGTAGGTCCGTCAGGAAGTCAATTTCTACTTCTTGCCAAGGTAAGTCTGCAACTTTTACCCTAGCAGCGCTACCATACGGCTTGTGTCTGTTGTCCTTTTGGGTACAACATATGGTGCAAGCTTTAATATAACCCGCAATGTCATCCTTCATTTTTGGCCAGTAATAGTTTCTGGCTATCAGGTCGTAAGTCTTATCCTTTCCTAAGTGACCCGCTGTTTCACTATCATGGTTAAGTTTTATGATTGTTTCCCTTAACACCTTTGGTACATATGTACGTTCTGGTGCATCCTTCCTAACAATCAACCCATTAACCATCAACCACTTCTTTTTGATGAGCTTGTGGCCTCTTTTTGCGTCAAGACCATCTCTAATTTCCCTAGCAAGCTCATCCGTGTTGTAAGCTTGTTTCAATTCTCCCACAAAGCTTACTTCTAACACCGCATAGCACTCTTCTTCCACTGGTGGAAATTCTTTTACCTGTTCAGGTCGAAGGAGGCTAGCTTTTTCCATCTCCAGTTGTACCTGTTCTGGAGATACCATTCTTGATAGGATATCGGCTCTACCATTCATTTTTCCTGGCCGATATATTATTTCGAAGTTGTATGCAGCAAACAGCTCTTGCCATCTTGCCTGTCTTGCTGTCAACAACTGTGGTTTTGTGGCGAACAGGAGATTCCTATGGTCACTATATACTAGGACCTTATGTTTCGCACCCATCAACAGGTGTCGCCACTCGATGAAAGCATTCCTAATAGCCAACAACTCCTTTTCTGTGATGGAGTAGTTGATTTCTGCTTTCGTAAGCTTCTTGGAATAGTAATACACAGGGTGTAGTTCATTGTCATCGCCTAGTTGTGATAATACACCACCCACCGCGTAGTTACTAGCATCGCACTCCACTATAAACTGACGGTCATGGTCAGGATATGCTAATACTGGTGGAGACAACAGCATTTCTTTTAACTTCTCGAACGCCTGGATGCGTTCTTCATTCCACAGGAACTGTACCTTTTTGGACGTCATAGCATATAACGGCCTTGCTATCTTAGAGAAGTCCTTTATAAACTTCCTATAATAGTCGCAGAATCCAAGGAATGACTGTAGTTCTTTGAGGTTGGTTGGTTGTGGCCAACTTGCTACAGCTTTTAACTTCTCTGGGTCGGTTTTAATACCATATTTTCCAACTACATGACCCAGGAATGCAAGTTCTTCCTTGTGAAACTCACACTTCGCTAACTTAGCTACTAGACGATTATCTATTAGCTTTTGTAGGACTCTTTTTACATGCCCTACATGCTCTTCAAGTGACTTGGAGTAGATGATGATATCGTCCAAGTACACTTGGCAGCAGTCGTTGATTTTTTCTGCCAGCACCGTATTAATGAACCCTTGGAACGTGGCAGGAGCATTAGTCAACCCAAATGGCATCACTAGATATTCATAATGCCCAAACTTGGTTGAGAATGCCGTCTTGTATTCGTCACCTTCACGAATACGCACGAGGTTGTAGGCAGACTTCAAATCCAACTTGGAGAAGATAGTCGCGCCTTTCATAGCTTCAAACACTTGACTGATGAGTGGTAAGGGGAAGGAGTTACGCACTGTTACCTTATTAAGACGCCTATAGTCAGTACATAATCGTCTTTCACCACTCTTTTTGGGCACGAATAACACAGGATAACCTGCAGGACTCTCTGACTTCCTGATGAAGCCCTTTGCCAGGTTTTCCTCTATATATTCCTTCAGTGCTTTTTCCTCTTCTGGATTGAAGGGATATATAGGCCCTTTATGAAGACTAGCATCCGGCTCCAGGTCGATCTTACAGTCGTAAGGACGGTGTTCTGGTAGCTGGTTAGCTATTTCTTCATTAAATGCTTCTTTGAAATTGTGGTAGTACTTCTCCACGATTTCTTCAGGCGTAGGTTGATTTTCGTTTAAGTTTTCTTCCTGTACCAACCCTACGTAAATGTGATTTTTCTCTAAGTTCGACTCTTGTACCAACCCTACTGAAACACAAGTTTTCTCTAAGTTGGATTCAAATGCCAACCCTCCGGAATCACATTTTTTCTCTAAGTCAACACTCTGTACCAACCCTACTGAAACGGGATTTTTTTTAAGTTGGAACTCGATGCCAACCCTCCGGAACTTCCGTTCCTGGTTTCTTTTGTAGCCTTGTGGCTACCATTACCCACGATTTCGGCTTCTATGTTTTCCGCAGTTACAGTTACCAGAGGCCTTCTTGCTTTTGCATTAGTAACTGTAGTTATGGGACTTAATTGAGTACAGTAGTAGATGTCGCCACCATTTACACCATATCTGTTGGTATGTCCTTTATCCTTATCATTATCTACTACGAAGTACCTCACTTGTGCATCTTTATCATAACCTCTGTAGATAAAGTGCTCATCCATGAAGCCCAGTCCCACAATGATCATCTCCGGCATGTTGTCGGATAGGTGACAACTTGTGTTGAAGCAGTATGGTTTAGCTTCTTGTTCGCCAGATGGAGTTAACCATAACTTCAACTGCAAGTCATCTGAGAACTGCTTTAACTCGATATCTCCATTCACAGTTCTGAATATGGCTGGTTTGTCCACTACCTTTAACCCGAGCTTCTTTGCTAAATTTGGGTGGATGAGGTTTGTAGTGGAACCAGTATCATACAAGACTTCTACCCTTTTTATATCTCGAGGGTTGCTTCTTGCATTTATTTCAGCTACTAGTTGGTTCTGACTGTAGTAACTGTTATTGACCGTCGTTTGACTTGCCATAGCCTTAAGTAGTGGGTTATTTCCCATACTAGAAGGTCCTTGCCTTGGTTGGAAGCTAGAACTTCTTCTAAAGCTTGACTTATTTAAGGATTCACGACGTTCTTTAGTACCGTTATTGTTTTTTGCGTAAGCCTGAGTGTTGGTCTGCTCAACTTTAGGCTTATTATTTGGCTTGTTGTTCTTCTGCTTTAACTCAGCCCATCTAGATGGTCTACATGGGTCTGTGATGTCCAACAAGGCCATAATAGTGGTCTGGCGGTCTCTTTTGTCGTACTTTTCTATGGTTTCATTACGGAAGACTGCTTGGTGATCATCGCACTTTAACAAGACTTCACTTAATGTTTCCAGCGTACGTTCCTGTTCAGGGATATCATAGAACGCTTCCCTGACAGAAGGCCTGACCTGTTGTATTAACACCTGTCTCCTAACATTTTCAGGAAGCCCAAGTGTTTCCGTCAATTCATTGAACTCTTCCAAGTAATCGTATGCTTTTCCCCACTCATGTGTGAGCTTAAGCAACTTTGACTTGCAGAGTTCATGGGGAGACTCTGGTGGGAACTTATCTTGAAGGTGGAGGAATAGTCTTTCAGCATCAGGATTCCTACGCTGCAACATCCTCTCTCTAAGTCTATACCATCTCAATACTTTCCCACCTAGATGATCTTCAATGAAGCTAACCTTTGCCTTTTCGTCGTTACCATAGTCATATGGGTAACGTTTGAAATGACGTAAGCACTTCTCTTGAAAACCCTCTAAGTCTATCCCATTATTATCAAACATAGGCACTTTTTCTTCATACCTATGTACTCGCCAGTCGAACATCTTCACATCCCCATCCTCGGAGTATTCCGTAGGGTTGGTGCTGCTACTAGTTCCAGCACCATGAGGATTACCCATACCACCGGTTTGATAGGATGTTCTTTCATGAGCTCTGGCTTCAGCTCTTCTGTTCATGGCTTCGACTTTAGCCTCGAACAATTTTTCTCTTTCTTCTAGAGCATTTCGTTGCTCCCTCAATCTGGCCATCTCTTTTTTCAAGCTCTTTTTTATAAGAGACAAAGTGTAATGCTGACACAGAAAGAATAGATTAGGATATCTATTCTATTACAATAACACAAAATTTAAAATAAAATAAAAAATTGTTTTATTAAAAATATCTTTTATTATAATAGAAATTTTATTAATAACAATTACATCGATAAAATGATGAAAAATATCTTCTATTTATATTTTTCCTAAATACATTTATATTATATTATAACTATTTATTTCTTATATATTATTATTTAAAATCTACACTAAAATCTTAATTATTAATAAATATTTAAACTATAACTATTTTTAGTAAAATACAATTGGCAATTCAAATTAAGTACTATTCAATTTGAATATGTGCCCATGTATTATTGATATATTAATCATTTATTATTTATTTATTTCTATGAAAAAACAATACTAAAACTAGGGATTTAAATTGAGAATATTAATTTACTTGTTAAACATTAAAAATAAATTAATAATTTATTTTGTTTTAAACTTTAATTATTAATAAATAAATTATGTCTCATTTTCTTTTTCTGAATATAATTTGTGTAACTTAAACAATAATACTTGTGGCTTAAGTTACATTAAAGATATCAAACAGAGGCGTTTGATATCTTTACAATCTCTCTCTCTAAGTCGAGCTCCTGCGAGATTAATTTATAAGGAATCTTTTCTCGAAGGAATTTCAATTACAAATGGTTGGTATCTGTGCTTGATTAGATTACCAACTTTATTCTTTCTAATTTTCATGGAGGAGTCGTTCGACTTATATTTTGACTTTTTAGAGTTTCTTTCAAACTCTTGTATTAATTGTTTATCTGGAATCTGATCTTCAGAAATCCAAGTGGATTTGTCAAATCCTTTCCATGATAACTTATAAAATGTTTCACCATTAACAGATTTCATCTTTTCAATTTTCTCTGGAATTTTTTCAATTAAATCTGTGTTAAGGTGAATGTTCCTCTTCCTACGATTAGACCTGTCGTTAAACTTGTTTTCAAAGTATGGTTCTAACAATGAAACATGAAAGACTGGATGACATCTCATTGTCTTTGGAAGTTTCAATTTGAAAGCGAGAGAACTAACTTTTCCAATTATCTCAAATGGGCCAAGCATTTGAGGTGCTAATTTTCTCTTTAGGTTAGTTCCAGGAGAATCTTTCAATAACCATACTTTCTTTCCCACTTCGAACTCCGGGGGAATCATTCTCTTCATATCGGCATATTTCTTATATGTTTCTTTTGCTTTTTCTAAGTTTTCTTTTAATAATTTAAAGTTTTCATTCATATCAATTACTCTTTGTTCAGCTCTACTAGGTCTATCATTAGCCGGGATTTCCAAGCTGAACTTTGGATGAAAACCATAATTAGCAAAGAATGGGGATTGATTTATAGATTGTTGTAAAGTATTATTATATGCAAATTCAGCAAATGGGATAAGATCAACCCAGTTATTCTGCTTTTTATTTATAAAACAACGGAAATATTGTTCTAATATGCCGTTCACCCTCTCCGTTTGACCATCTGTCTGCGGATGGTTGGCAGTTGATAATGAATGATTGATATTAAGAAGGTCACAAAGTCTTGACCAAAAGTCAGAAGTAAATTGCGAGCCTCTATCAGAAATGATGGAATCAGGAAGACCATGCAAACGGAAGACATTAGCAATAAAAGCATCAGCAGCAATCGAAGCAGTAGGAAGACAACGTAAAGGAATGGCGTGAGCAAATTTAGTAAATCTATCGACAACAACCATGAGAGTTGTCATATCTCTGGACTTAGGAAGATCAACAATAAAATCAATAGAAATATCAGACCAGGGCCTACTGGGAGTGTCCAAAGGGGATAACAATCCATAAGGCTTATGTCTGGGGACTTTGGATTTGCAACAAGTCACGCAAGATTTGATAAAAGATTTAACGTCTGAATGAAACCTTGGCCACCAAAAGTTTCTGGAAATCAGTTCAGTGGTTTTCTTAATACCGAAATGACCAGCAGCAACAGAATCATGATGAAGTTCCAAAACTCTTGTCCTAAGAGATTTAGGAACATAAATAAGATTATTATATAACAAAAATCCTTCGTTATCAATAATAACTTTATCAATATTTTTAATAGGTGCATTACATGCAGAACCATTCATTTTAAATTGGACAATAGAATTATACAAATCGTCATTTTTAAGTTCTAATAAAATAGAATCGATTAACGGTTTGTTATCGCTATGATGAAACGAAATAGTAAGACAAGAAACATCAGAATTAATATTATTCTCTAAATGGTCACTTCTACGAGACAGGATATCAGGCTTACCGGATTTCTTTCCAGCTCTATAAATGAGTTTAAAATCAAATCTGGATAAGAACAAATTCCATCTAATTTGTCTCTGAGATAACATTTCAGGTTTTCTAGGAAATGTTAAATTCTTGTGATCAGTATAAATTATGAACGGATGGCGTGCACCTTCTAAATAATGACGCCATTCTTCAAGAGCAACTACAATAGCTAAAAGTTCCTTGTCATATATAGGATAGTTTCTTTGACAACTCGTCAAACTTTTAGAAAGAAATGCAATAGGATGTAATTTGCCATCAAATTCTTGAGAGAGAATAGCACCGACAGCATAATTACTAGCATCAGTTTCTACAATAAATTGTTTATTACTATCCGCATGTTTTAGAATAGGAGCTGACGTGAACAGAGATTTTAATAAAATAAAAGCGTCCTGATCTTCTTTCACCCAGTTAAAAGCAACATTCTTTCTAGTGAGTTTGTGAAGAGGGTTTGCAATTTTAGCAAAGTCTTTAATAAAAATTCTGTAATAGTTGCATAAACCAATAAAAGACTGAACCTCTTTAACATTCTTGGGAACCGGCCAATCGAGAATTGCTTTAATTTTATTCTCATCCATTTGCAATCCATCCTTTGAAATGACATAACCAAGAAAAGTGGTTTTCTCAACATCAAACTCACATATTTCTAATTTAACATAAAGATTATTTCAAGTAGTTTCTTAAGTACCTTTTTAACATGCTCATGATGTTCTTCGATATTATTAGAATAAATAAGAATATCATCAATATATGAGATAACAAAATCGTCTAAATAGTCACTAAGGACATCGTTAATGAAGTGTTGAAAAGTTGCAGGTGCATTCTTTAATCCAAAAGGCATAACCAGATATTCAAAATGACCATACCTAGTACGAAAAGCCGTTTTGTATTCGTCACCTTCTTTAATACGAACAAGATTATAAGCGGATTTAAGGTCTAATTTGGTAAAAATCTTAGCATTTTTCACCCTATCCAAAAGGTCACTTATTAAAGGTAAAGGATATGAATTACGAATTGTAATATTATTCAACCTTCTATAATCAATACAAAGTCTTAAGGAACCGTCCTTCTTTTTAACAAACAAAATTGGGGCACCAGCAGGAGACGATGATTTCCTAATAAAACCTTTATTTAAATTTTCATCTATATACTTTTTAAGTTCCTCTCTTTCAACTTCAGTTAATGGATACAAGGGTCCATAAAATAAAGTTGAATCATCCTTAAGTTTGATTTCACAATCATAAGGTCTATGAGGAGGTAACACTTCACAATTTTTTTCGTTAAACACTTCACTAAATTCTAAATATTGGGTTGGTACGGCGACCAATTTATCTTTATTAATATTCTTTTCATTATTATTATTACTACATGATTCATTATCATTATTACATGTTTCATTAATTTTCGTTACAATACATTTAACTTTTTTATTAAAACTAATATATTCATCATCGCTGTCATCTTCATCATTAATGGTTCTAACAAGGCGGCCTTTAACATATTCTTTTTCTTCATGGTTTGGGACGGAGGAATCTACTTTCGGTTTTTTGGTTAAGCTTCGGTCGAGAACATCATGATCTAATTGATCATTCTTGGACTTCTTTCTTGGTTTTCTTTTTCTTTTACCTGTGTTACAGTGTCTGGCACAATAACCAGAACTAAAAGCGATTTTCTTAGAGTCATAGAAAGCATTTGGATTATGCTTCTTTATCCACGGCAAACCAAGAATAACATCAACACCGGGGACTTGTAATCCATAAAGTTGAATTACTTCGAAGTGATTTTTGCAACGGAGCATGCACTTCTCAGTCCTTTCCCAAACACTAACAACTCCATCACTAACACCTGAAACACGGAATGGTTCCACTTTTTCCAAATTAATACCAAGTTCTTCAGCAAGACTTGGATTAATGAAATTTAATTCAGAACCGGAATCAATTAAAACCTTAATCTTAACTTCCGAAACTTCATTGGTACTCAAGTAAAAGTCCACAAGGTTTAAATCACTTTTCACTCCCTTGACTCCAACTTTGTAAATTTTTGGATTAACAATTTTTGGAGTCCTTTCTTTCACAATTCTTAACACTTTTCTGGGCTTTACTCTATTAGGACAATTAAATTTTAAATGTCCTGGTTGTTTACAAAGAAAACATAACCCCTTTTTCTTTTCTTCTTCAAAGTTGTCTATGTTTTCATTGTAATTTTTACTTGATCCTTGGATATTCACATACCTTTTGCGTTTATTTTCTCTACTAATTCTAAATACATCCACATCCATAGGATCGTTAGCCCTTCTACCATTAAAATAAAATTCACTTAGAGAATTCCTTTCATCATATCTTCAACTAAAATAGTTGAAGAAATCAATTGTTCAATTGAAGTTGGGTTTGATTCAATGAAAGCCAACTTCTCCCTAAGTGGTGGTAATAAACCTTTCAGAAACATGTAGATTTTTGCGCTGTCATTAAAGCTTGAATTTTGGCTAATACGTTGAAACTCGGTAATGTAATCTAATACCTGACCAAGTTTCCTTTGGCGAAGATTATCTAATTTACCGTTAGCTACAACGGTATCGTATCTATAACTGCCAAAATTAGCCTTCAACCTATCTACAAATTCATCATAATGGTTTAAACCCCACTATTATTCTTCATCAACACTGAAGCCCATTCCAAAGGTTTACCAGAGAAGTATGATATAACGAAGTCGACCTTGACTCGATCTGTATTATACAGTGTCGGTCGAGTACGAAATACCAACTCAACTCTGGTTAAAAATCCATCCAATTCTCTTTGTTTACCAGAAAATATCGGTGGAGCATTAATAATGTTCCCCGAATTCCCAGAAACACCACAGTCCTATCACCCATCTCTAAATTTAAATTTTCAAACTCACTAATTAAGTCCTCCAACGTTAAATATAAAACAAAATATAAAAATGTTTTCTTACTACTGTTTCAAGTAAGTAATTTTTTTTTTTTTTTTTTTTAAAAGAAAAAACTATTTCTACAAAAACGATGTTAGTTAATACAAAAGTTATTCAAACTCGATCTGTTATACAGTGTCGAACAAGTTTGTATTATATAATATAATATTAATCAGAGTAGTTTTTTTTTTTTTTTTTTTTTTTTTTTTTTTTAATTTCTTTGCTAGGGTAGCAACAAAGTTTCTTCAATACTCTCTTGAACCAAGGTAGCAACAAAGTTTCTTCAATACTCTCTTGAACCAAGGTAGCAACAAAGTTTCTTCAATACTCTCTTGAACTAAGGTAGCAACAAAGTTTCTTCAATAATCTCTTGAACCAAGGTAGCAACAAAGTTTCTTCAATAATCTCTTGAACCAAGGTAGCAACAAAATTTCTTCAATAATCTCTTGAACCAAGGTAGCAACAAAGTTTCTTCGGGCGGTAGATATCCTAACGTACTCTTGAATAGTTAGGTAATTGTTATTGTAATGCTGACACAGAAAGAATAGATTAGGATATCTATTCTATTACAATAACACAAAATTTAAAATAAAATAAAAAATTGTTTTATTAAAAATATCTTTTATTATAATAGAAATTTATTAATAACAATTACATCGATAAAATGATGAAAAATATCTTCTATTTATATTTTCCTAAATACATTTATATTATATTATAACTATTTATTTCTTATATATTATTATTTAAAATCTACACTAAAATCTTAATTATTAATAAATATTTAAACTATAACTATTTTTAGTAAAATACAATTGGCAATTCAAATTAAGTACTATTCAATTTGAATATGTGCCCATGTATTATTGATATATTAATCATTTATATTTATTTATTTCTATGAAAAAACAATACTAAAACTAGGGATTTAAATTGAGAATATTAATTTACTTGTTAAACATTAAAAATAAATTAATAATTTATTTTGTTTTAAACTTTATTATTAATAAATAATTATGTCTCATTTTCTTTTTCTGAATATAATTTGTGTAACTTAAACAATAATACTTGTGGCTTAAGTTACATTAAAGATATCAAACAGAGGCGTTTGATATCTTTACACAAAGGCACTAGATTGACGGTACAACGTTTCTTGGTTGTTTAGCACTTGCTGGTGGTCTTGTAACCTTTCCTCATGTTCTGCAGTAAAGGCATTTTCCACAGCATGCAGCTCTTCCAAGCTAACTTGGCTAGCTGACTCATTTGCTTCCAACCTTTGATCCACTTCAACAAATTTTTGCTGAAGAGCATCGTTTATCTCGCTCTTGTAAACCTCAATACCCCGAAGTTGTTCTTCCATAGCACCCAGACGGTTTCCCATACTAGCAAACTGGCTAGATATTTCCGAAACCCATCTATTAAGAAGAACTTCAATGTGTTGCATTGGGTTTACCTCACTATTACTAGTAAAAAAGAAAGAAGGATCAACAGGGCGGGCATAGAATCCCCCTGTTGAACCTGTAAATTCTGATTAGATTCGACCTCAGTGCTTTCGAGAAGCACCGGGGTTCGAACCTGACATTCCCTCTACACCATCCATGCCATCCGCGCTCGCCGCGTCAGGACGGGTCCCGTCCCTTACGAATGATGTTTTTGTGTCCAATTTATGGACACCCCGAGGGTTAGGTGACTTACCTGTGTTTTTCATTTCTAGCTCGAAAATAAATTCTTTTAATAAATTAAAGAATTTATTATATAAAATATGGTTATAATGAATTTTAAAATTTAAAAATAATGAATTTTTATTGCTAAACTATTAAAAAATAATTATTTTTAATAATAAATTTACTTCTTTTAAATATAATATTTGAATATTATATAAAATATTGTAAATAATTATTATAATCAATAATTTAAATAAAATAAAATATGTTTTTTAAGAACTTTTAATAACACTAACCTAATTAAAACTAAGCTAACGTAAGAACTTACTATAAAGCGTTAGTATTGTAAAAGGTTTCTTATAATATTAGTTAATAGGTTATTAATTAGTTAATTAAGTTAGTTATTACCTCTCTATACGAGTTAATAACTAAATAAAGTTTTATAAAAAATAATAAAGAAAGAAAATAAATATTATAACACAAGAATAAATACAAGTATATATAAAATATTATTATGAAATAAATTTACTTAAATAATTAATTTTAATTATATCTTTTATTTATTAATTATAATTATAAACATTAATTATTATTATAGTTACTAATTTACTTTAATACTAACGCTAAAGTATTTAACGTTAGTTTTAACTATACTATTTAACTATATTAGTTTATTTTCTTTACCACTTGATTGGGTAAAGTAAATAAACTTTCCTATTTAATTAATAACCATTAATATATGGTTATACCATATATCTGGCCAATAAATGGTGACCAGAATATATGGTTTCAATTGAAATGTTTGTGGGCAAACTTATGGCCACAAATATTTCTTACAATTGGTACGTATTATTTAATAATACCATAAATTTAATTATTTATTTTATTTCCAGGAGTCGAACAAAAGGGATTTATACAAAATAATATATTCTAATAAAAGAATAAAAAAATGATTATTTGTATATTTATTTATATTATAACTAATAATTATTTTTTAGTGTTATTAATTATTTTGCTTTTACTTTTATTATTTTTAACAATTTATACACAAAGTATTTGAATATAAGAAAAAAAAAGGATTAAACATAAAAAAAAATCTTATTTGTAACTTTCTCTTTTATTTTATTAATAAAAATAATTTTAAGTACATTTATATATTTAATATAAAAAAATATTTTTAGTTAAAACAGATATAAAACTTCTCAATAATTAATTATATTTATCAAAGAACTCCCTTTTCTTAATAAAAGTGAATTTTTGTTATTTTTATATAAAATTTTTATAATATTTTATTGGTTATTCAATAATAGATTAAATTATTATTTTTCTTAATAATTGCTAACCCCTTAAAAATAACTATATAAATTTAATATTTTTAACTATATAATTTTATCACGTATCAACAATGATAACGGATTGGTAGTTATATTACAACTTTTTAAACTACTTATTCGTTACCTTATATTGTTTTATCTCGACAGCTATTGTACGAGCTTAACAATATCTACTTGTTTTATTATTTATTTTAATTTATTTTATAATATTTTATAATATTTATAGTTTTATTATTTAATAATATTTATATAGAATAATAAACCAGATTTATTCTATAAAAATATTATTTATTATTAACACAATAATTACAAACTAGACAAGTTTAATTTCGTTTTTATATTTTTCTTTTATTTATTGTTTTTATACTTTTTTTTAACAATAATTTTTATTATATAAAAACTTATTTTTGTCTTTTAATTATTATTATGTATTATTTAACTAACTATATTAACTATTATTAAAAATTCAACTTATTATTAATAATCTAAGTCTTCTCATTTTTTACTAAAAAATTATTATTATTCTTTATATTAAAAATTATTTTTATAATTTAACCCAATCAAATATATAAATTTATAAAATATTTGATTTTATGTAAATTATATTTTTATAATAAACTATATAAAATTATTTAATAATTATTTTATAATAAAATTTTCTACTAATATCAAATTTATAATATATTTATAATTATTATTTATCAAGATTTCCTCCCTAAGATACGACTTAGTGGTAGCTGATAAAAATATTCATAAATAATAATAAATATATAAGTTTTTGATATTTTTATACTAAATATTTAAAAATTTAAATTTTTTTTTTTTTTTTTCTATATATATATATATATATATATGATAAAAATAATAATAAATAAGGTTTATAAAAAAAATGATGAAAAATTTGAAAATTTTTATTAATAAAATTTCTTTTTCAAAGAGAAATAAAAAAAATGAAGTGAAATTTTGTTAAATGTCGTAGTGTAAATATTTTTGTGTTTTTACATATTTTTGTAATGTAATTGTCGTATTATTTGTATATAAATGTTTAATGTGGTTTTATCTTTCTTTAAACTTTGAAAATAGAATGAAATTTTGATTTTAATATGTCGAAATAATGTCGTTTTAAAATTGAAGTTACTGATTTGATATAATCTTTTAGATTGAAAATAATTGAATTTGAAATACTTTCTTTTACACTTTTTATTATACTGAAATATATATTCTTAAACGAATTATTTGATGAATTTTTGATTATATCATTTTGTTTATTTCGCTTTTTCTTGATTTTAATTTCCTGTTAATATTAATATTCAAATGATTATATTTTAGAATTTTACTTTTATTTTTATATATCTTGATTTTGTGGCATTTTTCGTGAATAATTGGCGTTTTTTCTGCTTCATCACGGCCGACAAGATTTGACTTATTAATTGAAAATTTAATAAGTGAATCGTTTTTAATTCTTTTTGGAAATTTGCTGAAATTTGAATGAAAAATGTGATATTTTGGATAAAAATATTTATTTTTAAATTTGAATAAATGTCGAAATTTAATTGAATATAAAAGTTTGTTTTTATTGTTAAAAGTCGAATTAAAATTTTGAATTTTGATATTATTATTAAATGAATTAAATTGAGATTCATTAATATTTGATGGATTGAAACAATGAATCATTGAAATATTTGAAAGATTATTTTTATTTTGTTTAAAATTTGAGGGACGAGCAACCATAATAGGAGATGAATTAGTTTTCATGTAGAGAGAGTCATCATCAGGATCAATGTATAATCGGTGATCCTTTTGAGATTGACGACCTAATATAATATCATAACATGAATCTTCATCTTCTAGAATCCAGAATAATGCATAGATTTTTAAATCACCAAATTTAAGAGTTAAATTAACAGCTTGATTTGTTGAAATAACTTGTTTGCTAGCTAATTTAAAGAAAGTTCTCTTAAAATGTGTAATATTATGATTTGCTGATATTAAATTAAAGAAGGATTTAGTAATAACATTAACATCAGAACCAGTATCTACTAAAACTCGGACAATGTTATTATCAATTGAGCCAATGACAGAAGCAATGTTGATTTTATTAATGACATTAATTTCGTTATCTGCTATATTGATAATATCATCATCATTGTCATTATCAGCATCATCATTGTTTTCATTATTTTTATTATTATAATTTTCATTAATGATATTAATAAATGAATTAATATCTCATCATTAAGATCCATATTTTGAATGGCGTTTATTTTCCGAACGTCATTTGAATCAAGCTTTAAACCTTTGGCACAAAGTCTTCTGATGATAGGACTGACTGCAAGCAATTGTGCAAAAGAGATACCAGCATTTGTATTATTAAGGGCATCAAAAATATTATATTCTTTATTTTTGCCCAACATGACAATAGAACGTAGGAAGTCATAATAGTTGCTTTTGGGAGACTTTTTGCTATCTATAACTTCTTCTAATTCGTCCTGTTTACTTGGTATATCTGGACCAATTCTTCTTTTATTTCTGGTTTCTTTATTTTTCATCTTGCAGAGGAAATATTCTTGCCTGCAATTACCGAGGGGTCTAAGATGTCTAGGCGGGAAGTAGTGGTATGAAAATTTGAATTTTTCTCATTACGAATTTCTTGCTGTTCTTTCATCTGAGTGGCCTTTGTGTGTATTGGTAATGGATTTTCTCGAAGTTTCTTTTTCTTCGACTGAGTCACGTGATCCTCATCATCACTTTCATCACTTTCTTCAGAACTTTTTCTCTTGAATGCATAAATAAGGTTTTCGATGTCCTTATCATCGACTGTATTTGTCACGTGATCACGTGTAACGTAATCCTTATCATCTTCATTGATTGGATCATCCACCAAAGGGTTAGAGATTTTTTCTTTAGAATTTGGAAATTTTTTTGTTTTATGGAAATCACGTGTATCATCAACATAGATTTGCTCATTAATGTTGTTGATGTTGTGGGTTTGGTTATTATCAATTTTGGAGTTAGAAGGGGAAGATTGAGAACTTCCCCCATTTAATTTAAATGGTTTTGGGTTTTGGAGGGTAGCTATGATTTTGTTCACATCGGTCATTTCGTTTGGGCAGAAGCGGGCATCATGTCCTTTCTGGTTACAACGGTGGCAGATATGAATTTTCATCTGGGCAAAGCTTTTGGTCAAAGCATCCAGATCTGATTCTTTAGCTTCTTCTTTAGTAGTCTTTTCATTATCAGTACTACTATTATTTTCGTTATTATTATAAGAGGTTTTATCTTCAACTTCTATTTTTCTCTTATAATAATTATTTTTGTTTTTGAGTTCTTTTATTGGGTACATATTCATCATCACTTTATAAGCAGATAGAAGCTCATCTGCTTTAATAGCAATGACCATAGCATCCTTTAAAGTTTTTGGTTGTTTGTTAATAAGAGAATTTAATATAGAAGTTCTCCTATTAAAAGCTTTTGTATAAAGAAAAACAAGTCTTTCTTCAGAAGGCTTGTCCCTTTCTTTAATTTCTTT
>MCFH01000119.1:0-38069 GCA_002104945.1 Piromyces finnis
GAATGAAATTTGCTATAGAGTTACTATTATTAGTAATAAATTAATTAAGATTGAGCCAAAATCTTTTATTATTATTATTGAAAGGAATGAGAGATTTATAAACTAAATCCGTTATTAAGTATTTTTCACCATTTTCTATAGGATAGTTTATATAAAACAGATAGATATTTATATTATTAAAGAAGAAGGATTGTTCTTTAATTATTTTTTTCAATTTTTTATTTTTTCGGAAAACGAATAATAATATGATAATAACAATTTCAGATATGCTCATTGCTATTGATAACTTATTTAATCTATTAAAAACCTGTCTAGTAGTATTATTATAATTATCAGAAAAACTATAATCCAAGATCTATTCTATTAAGTATATTTATATTCGAAATTATAAAGTTTAATTAGTGATACATTTAATAATTGCATTAATTGCGATAATATAAATGACAAGAATTTACAAAATGGAAAATAAATAAAAATATAGCGAAAATGGACTTAGTGGTTTAATCCCAAAAGAGATTACGGAACTAATAAATAATATAATAATAAATAATATAATAATAATAATAATAATAATAATAGTAATAGTATAATGAATAAAATTAATATAATAATAATAATAATAATAATAATAGTATAGTAATAATTAGAATATAATATATAATAATAATAATAAAAAATTATATAATAGTAATAATTAGAATAATAATAATAAATATATAATAATAATAATTAATAATAGAGTAATAATAATAACTAATAATAATAATAATATTAATTTAAATTATATATATAATTTGTTTTTTTTCTCTACCTATAATAGAATAATGATTTTTATTTTAAATTTTTTTTTAATATTATTTTTATACAATATAACTGGTATGATAATTATAATACCAAACCAATTTTAATCAAGGATATAAATCTAAAAAAGGATGATTCCACATATCAGAATAAGGACTATTCTGAAAACCAGAATGATGAGATTCAGATAATAAACCATTATTAACTACAGTAATTATACCATGAATAAGTATTATTGCTGTATTTGTATATTCCTAGTTTCTAAAATAAATAAAAAAAATGGTTTAAAGAACAACAATGATTCTGTCACTGTAAATATAGAGAATTAAATTTCTACACGTGATTCTTCAAGTAATACAAAAAACATCATCTAATATAATAATTATACTGCACTTCTTGCTTCAGTTAATAATGCAATAGAGAATAATTGTATTCATTCAAAATTTGTTACTTCAATTAATAATAGAAATATTAGTTCTCAAAATAATGAATCAGTAAATAATAATAACAATGGTAAGAGATTATCAAATTATTAAATATATTTCTAAAAATTAATAATAATAATATTTATTTGAATATTATTGTTTTGTACATTGCATTTCTTTGTTCATACTAGACATTTTATATTTATTTAAAAATGAATTAAATCTTTTCTTCTTTTTTTTGTTATATAAAAATTATATTTATAACTTGTTTCTTCATTAAGTAAATGTCCATATTTAAAATCATTCATATAATAATAATTAATAAAGTAATAATAATTAATAATAATAATAATAATTAATAATAATAATAATAATAATAATAATATAATTAATAATAATAATAATAATAATAATAATAAAATAATAATAAAGAAATCTAGGTAATAATATTTTAAATGGATATTCCATCAGAATTTGGAAAACTATCAAACTTACAAACATTGTAAATTGTTTTATATAATTTATTTAAAAAATTCATATTTTTATATATAATTAATTAATAAAAAACATATCTTTTTTAAAATAATGCATAACCTCTTTCTTCATTAATATAATATATAAAAGAAAACTCAAAACAATACTTTAATGGTCTAATTCCATCTGATCTTGGAAAATTACCAAACTTAAAAGAATTGTAATCTTTTTATATTTATCATAAAGATAGTAAAATGTAATACTTAATAATGTTTGATTTTTATTTAATAATTTAAACTAAAGAGATATAAGTAAAATGGGTTAGTTGTCTATCCAGAGAAATTAAGATGAAATGAATTATGATTTGTAATATCTTAAACTTTTTTTTTTTTATATGATTTTATAGTTTTACAATTATCATTGAATAAAGAAGTTTTATATTAAAAAAGTTTTATATATTTAATAAATTATTTTATTGTAGATACAAAAAATTATAATGATATTAATAAAGTTAAACCAGTAGTGAATGATACAAATTAAACGAGCTAATTTAAATTATAAACCATCATCATTTAATAAATAATAGTAATTGAAATGATAATGATAATTACTATTATAATAGCCATATTTTAGTCTTAACTTTACAAAAAAGAAAAGAATAATGATAAAAATTTAACAAATTCTATTATTCACGAATTTCAATGATTCATCAGAGAACATAATAGTTAATACAAATGATAATAATGACAATGACTCAATTATTATTATCATCGCGAAATAATTTTAATAGTTTATTGAATGATTCCGATAGTAATCCTAATATTCACTTGTTGCAACGGACCAACCTCCCAAAATATGAAGATATAATAGAAGAAAATATGAAATAAATCAAAGTAGTATAAATGCAAATAATGAATTTTCGAAATTTAAAGGTGGAAATGGATGATGTAGGAAGAAGTTGGGTTATATCAATTCCATATAAAAAAAAACCTCTTTTAGAATTATTTTAACTATCCATTATTGAATAAAGTAAAAATATATTAAATAAAGTTTATTTAAAAATAAATAAATGAAGCAATTAAAATTTAAATTTTAATAAATTAATAATTAAGTAAATTCGTGTAACAAGAGTTCCATTTTAGTGTAAATCCTTAAATTAAAATCCAATAAAATTTCATATAAAAATCACAAATGAAAGTTACACAATATTCTAATATTATATATATTAATAAATTAATAAAGTTTATAATTTTATATTAATTATTCTTTTTTTTTTTTTTAAACAAAAAATGTAAAAAAAAATGAATTATTCTCAAATTGTATAATGACTTTAATAATAATGATAGTAAATAAGTTAATAAACTATACCTCTCTAACTAGTTTACATTGGCAATTTAATGAATGAAAATGATATTTCTTAGGTATATTCTCAGCATTCAATATTAATTTACATTACATTACATTTAAGCGAAATTATAGGAAAAATTCATCTATAGTTCATCTATTAATAGTATTGTTTATGTTTTATATTGTCATGGCATGGATCATTGAGGTAGTTAGGAGTATCTTTTGAAGTTGGCTCAGTCAGCAGCGCGTAAGTCTCGTAATTAAAATAAATAGAAATAAAAAAAATCTTATATAAAAATAAAATCATTACTTTTTACTCCCCTCCATAAAAAAATAATTATCCTTTACAATTAATATCCGTTTTTAATTCATAAATTATTATTTCTATTATATTTTTAATTTCAAATGTAGCTTTTTTAAATCAAAAAATTCGTGTAACATTTAATTTGTGTAACAATAATGATTTTCTAATTAGCCAATAAAATTAAAGCAATATTTTATGAATTACATTTCTATTATTGTTTTTCCAAATTAATATTAAATAAGATTTGATTATCATTATTATTATAGTTGACTTTTTTTACCTTTTTTTTTTGCCGTTTTTAAAAATAATAGTTCTTTTATTTTAATTTAATAATGCAAAATGTGAATGAAAAAAAAAAAAAAAAAAAAAGATAGATATAGGAAAAAATGGTTAAATACGCTTTATTATTGTTAAGTTTAACCTCTACAATAAAAGTAATCTATTCAGCATTTATTGAAGATTGCATTCCAATAAATAAATATTAGGAGAACCTTCTGATATATGATTTGTTCCCATAAAGGAATTAATTGTATCAATAGTTTTATAACAGAATGTAATAAAAAGTTTTTTTTTTCAATCAGTGAAAAAAGAAAAAAAATATTAACATATTAACATAGATTAAAACAAACTTATTTAACAATTTTTATTATAAATAGAAAATTAGAAAATGAATATTTAAAATGTCCTATTCCTTCAGAAAATTGGTAGTTTAAAAAACTTGGAAAAACTGTAATTTTTATTTCAATCTTCTTAATAAAGAACCTAAAATATATTATATTTTTAATTGATATTTACTTATTATTATTATTATTTATAAATAGAGTTTTATCTCATAACTATTTATATGATAATATTCCTTCAGAACTTGGGAATTTATCAAATTTAAAAATATTGTAATTGGTTATTTTTATTTTATTATTATTATTTTTAAGTATAATAATTAAAAATATATAAATTAATTTTTTTAATTGATAATTTTTATATTATAAAATAGAAATTTAAACTGTAATGATTTAATAGGTACTATCCTTCTGAACTTGGAAATTTAAAAAAATTTGGAAGAAATGTAATTATTATTTTTTTTCTTTATCTATATAAATAGTAGTAATATTGAATAATATAACATAAATATTAATATATAGTCATTATAAATAGCGATTTATCGATTAATCAATTAAGAAGTTCAATTCCTCGTGAAATTGGAAATTTACCAAACTTGAAAAAATTGTAAATATTTTTTTTCTTTTATAATAAGTAAAAAAAAAAAAAATAGATTTATAGAATTATTATTTTTTTAATATTAATATATTTATATTTTACATAGGATATTATATTCAAATGATATAATAAATATGATTCCTTCAGAACTTGGTAAATTAGAAAAATTGAATATGCTGTAACTATTTTTCTTTTCTTTTCTTTATAATAAATAGTAAATTTTCATATATAATAATTTATAATTTTTATTTCATATTATTATGTATTATAAATAGAGTAATCATAATAATGCATTAAGTGGTTCTATTCCTCCAGAACTTGGCAATTTAAAAAACTTATATTATTGTAAATAATATTTTTCAATATTATAAATTTAATATTCTATTTATTATTACAATTTTATTTATTTTTTTTTTTTTTATTATTTTCTAATATAAATAGAAGTCTTAATAATAATATGTTATATGATGCTATTCCTCCTGAGCTTAGTAATTTGGAAAACCTGGAATATATGTAATTGCTGGTTTTTTTCTTATATGCATTAAAAGAAATTTATTAATTTTTATTTCAACCTCATATTTTTTAAAATTTTATTTATTCATGATTAATATAATAAAATTCATTTAAAAAATAAAAGGTATTTCGGAAATAATACTTTAAATGGTTCTATTCCCCCTTCTTTTGGAAATTTATCAAAATTAAAAATTCTGTAATATAATTTATTTAATAATTATTATAAAAATAAAAAGTTATTATATTTATAAATAGGAATTAAAAGTTAACAATTACCCATTTTCTTATATAAATGTTATTTTTAATAATCCTTATTAAAAAAAAAATAATAAAGAAATCTCCAAAATAATACTTTAAGTGGTCCTATTCCACCAGAACTTGGAAGATTATCAAACTTGAAGGAATTGTAAATTTATATTTTATAAAAATTATTAATTAAATAACAATAATAAAATCTCATATAATTTTTTTTTTTTTATAAATTTATAAAAAAAATAGAGATATTAGCGAAAATGGATTTAGTGGTTCTATTCCAGATGAAATATTTGAATTACAAACGTGTAAAATGTAAATACTATTTCTTTTAATTGTATTGTATTATAAATAATTCATAAATATATATTATTTTAATTAATTACATTTTTGTATAATAAAAAATAAAAAATATAATATAGATATAGAAAAAATTTTAATACCAAACCAATTTCAATCAAGGATATTCCTCAAAATAAGGATGTTTCAGATAATAAAAATAAAAATAATAAATCAATAATAACTACGGTAACCATGTCAGGAATGAGTATTGTTGCTTTATCAGCTTTATTTCTGGTTATAAAGAAAAATAAAAAAAATAATATAAAAAAAAAGAATAATTCTACAAACAATGTGAATAATATATATAATATAAATGATTGTTTTCCTTCCTCTACTGATTCTTCAAACGATATCAAAAGAATATCTAATCATTCTAATACTGTTTATAATGCTCATCTTGCACCAGTTGATGATACAATTAATAATAATAGAAATCATTCAAAATCTGTTAATTCAATTAATAATAGAAACAATAATTCACAAAATAATGAAACAAGAAATAACAATATTTTCAATTATAACATTTCTATCAATGAAGAAGACTTACTTCCAAGTTATAAAGAAGTAGTAAATGAAAAAAATACATAATAACACAATTACAATGTATAAATATTAATTATAATAATATAAATGAAAAAGACAACCAAGTTATTAATATTAATGTATAATAACATTGTAATATATATTTAAAAGAATTATAATTCTCTTTTATATATTTATTTTAAATACCCAAACCTAATAATATTATGAGTTTTTTAAATCTATTTAAAACTTTAAAAAAAAAAAAAAAAGTATTAATTTTTGATTATTTTTTATTTTATTAAAGAATAAATAATAATACTTTTTAAATTTAACTATCAATTAGAATAAAACTACAAAAAAATAGAAATAAAGTAATTAAATAATATAAATAACAAATGTTATTAGATATTTTATATTTAAATATAGTTATCTAATATTTATTTAAATATTAGTTTTTTTTCTTTCAAATTTAAATAAATTTAATATTATATTATCACTTTAATTTTTCAGTTAAAATGTTTTCAATATTCGTATCGAGTAATAATTAATTTTTGATTTTTATTAACAAAATAAAAAAAAAAGAAATAAGAATAATAATAATATTAAATACATAAATATTATAAATATATAATATTTAGTATGTATAGGTATAATGAATATTTTGTAATCTCAAATCCAGATTTTAATCGAGTATTAAAATATAATTGACTTAATATTTTTATTATATAATTTTATTTTTTTTTTTTAATTTTTTTATCCTTTATTCCTCAAGATATAGATAATATATTAAACATGATAAAATTATAATTATTTGTTTTTACTTTATTTAAAAGAATAATATTATTAAAATGTATATATTGATTTATAATTTATCGCTTTCTATTATAAACTGAATGTTATGAATAATTTAAATAGAATTATCCCTTAAGAGCTTGGAAATTTAAAAAAAATAATTATATAAATCCACAAATAACAATTTTATTATAAATACGTTACATTACACGATGTTAAGAAAAATCATCTTATTAAATAATATTAATAATAATTAGTTTAGCTTTAGTAAAGGGGACTTTTCAAATTGAAAGAGTGAAGCGTATAAAAATAAAAAAAAAATTTTAAATTGAAAGTTTAATTTTTTTTTTGTATTTTTTATTAAATTTTATTTTCAGTTGTGTAACATAAAAATTAACTAATGTATACATTGATGTATTACATTAAAATAAGATAAAATAGCGCTTTCTTTTTTTTTTTTACATTTTATATATAAATATTCATATTTTTTATTGTTAATATTAGTACATAGATCTATAAGATCATATATAATTACTTTTTAATAGATTTAAGAGTCGAGTCATATTGACTCTTCATTGAATTTCATTAATTCTTGGTTAATTTTCTTTTGGTACTAGTAGTGATTTGTCCTTTTCTGTTTAATACATCGTCATAACTTTAAAGTATGAAATTTTCACTAACAACTAAATTGTTGTTATGTACATTATCTAATTATTTAGTACTATAACATGTCACTTTACTCTTTATTATAATTAATTATATCTATATAATTATAAAAATCTGCATTATTTCTCTTTTTTATATTATAATTTATAATTTCATATTTTAATTTCATTAAATATAAATAATTACCAAAATAATAATTTATTTAAATATTCTATTCAATTTCTTTAACTTTAAAATAAATTAGAAATTATTATATAAATAAGTATAAAATGGATTAATTAAACTAGAATAAATTATTAACATTATTATTTATGTTTTCTCACATTTCTTTTCCCATTTCTTTTTTCCCATATTTTTTTTTTAGAAATAATGATAATTTAAACTTTTTTTTATTGAAATTAACCTTTTTTTTTTTTTTACCCAAAAAAATCCTTTAAATAAAAATTGATTTTTTTTGTTTGTTTGTTTTGTTTCTCATAAAACTTACTATAAATAATTAATTTTATTGGTTATTAATCATCTAAAATTTAAAATGAATTTATTCATAAACTTTTTAATCTTTTTATACTATTATTTACATTATTTTGTAAATAATAGTAAAAAGAGTTGTATAATAATTGGAATAATTTAATTATTATCTCAATTTTTAAGGCATTTAATACATTTTATTTATAGGATTATTGAATTTTATAATAATTCATTATAAAAACTTAAATATACTTTATTAAAGAATTTTATTTTTTTTTTTATTTATTTTATTAATGATTTAACTTTTTGTAAGTAGAAAAAATATATATTATTATATTATTATTATATTATTACAAATAATAAATAATTATAACTAAAAATTAATTGAAATTTAAAAATAAAATAGATCAAAGGAATTTATTGAAATAAAAATTATAAAGTTAGATCTATACTTTTATTATTATTTAAAAATGAATAAAACAGTAATCTAGTTCATTTACATGAATTACTTTATTTTATATCAATATTTAGAAATAATGAAATGAATAATTAAAATATATATATATATTTAAATAAAAAAAATTTATAATAATTATAACTTATAATTGTACTTCTTAATATGTATTTTTGATAATAATTATATAAAAAAAATTACAAAATTAACATTTATAAGGTTTACTTTTTGATTTAAATCTCCAATATTAAAATTCGTTTTTAATTCATTTAAAATTAAACTTTAATAAAATAAAAATTTGATCTATTTTTATTTGTAATATGAAAATCCTTTTTTTCCTTTTCAATATAAATAGGTTGAAAATGTATTAAAAAAAAAAAAAAACTATTATTTATTATACCTTTAAAAAATATTATTTATTTTAAATATTAATTTAGAATTTTACTTTAATTAAAAATGAAATTTCAACAAATCGGTGTTGTTCTTACTTTTCTTTCATTAAATCTTAATGGTGCTTTATCTTTACCTGCTAATAAAATAGGAAGTAGAATTGATGAACTTGATCCACAAAAAATTGATGATATTTTTGGTATTAATGTAAATTTACGTAGACCAAATATAACTGCTATTCTTTCAAAAATTTCAGATAAAATACAAGAAGGAAAGGATAAAATTAAGAAATATAAAAAGGATGAAGTAAAATCTAATATTAATAAATTATTTTTCAATAAATACTTTAGTAATAGAGTATGAATTGATACCTAACAATTCATATTATTTTTTTTTTATAAATTTTAGGTATGTATGACAGACGAATGTGTAGAATCTTCAAAAAAAATATTAAGTAGTATGGATACTACAGTTGATCCATGTGATGATTTCTATCAATATGCTTGTGGTGGTTGGATGGTATTTATTTATTTTTATTTGTATATGAAATAAATAAAATATAGAAAAAAAATATTTATTAATACTTTGTTTTTTTATTTTAATAAATAAAATAAAAAAATAGGAACAAAATGAAATTCCATCAAACTCTGTTAGTATAAGTACTTCCATTAAAGGAAATGCAAGAAACATGGTAAATAATAATAATAATAATATGTTTTAAAAATTATAAAAAAGTAATAATTATTAATAATAATATATAATAAAAAATATTTATTTCTTTTCAATAAATATAGGAAATTATTAAGAATATTCTTGAACGTGACTACAAGGTTAATGAAAATTTAAGTCCAGAAGAACAAGAATTAGATAAAAATTTATTTAATAAATTAAAAACAATTTTCAATACTTGTATGGATGTTGATAAGATTAATGCCAAAGGAAAACAACCATTAATTGATTTATACGATAAATTAAAAATCTACGAAAATAGAGAAAATTACAAGGATGTTAATAAATTCACTGAACAACTTGTTACTCTTAATAAGTATGGTATTTTCCCATTCTTTAAAATTGGTGGTCATACAGATTATGAAAAGGCAAATCATTACCTCATTGCTTTTCTTCAAAATGGTTTAACTTTAAGTAAAGACTATTACTCTTATGACGTTGTTTTGGTCGAATTAAGAAAATACATTAAAAATATATTAACTTTAATCTTTGATAGTACTGAAAGAGATATTGATGCTATGGCAGATTCTATTTTAGAATTTGAAAAAAAGGTTGCCAATGCTTATGTTCCAAGGTAAAAAAAAATTAGATAATTCATTTTAATCTATTTGTTAAATTAATGTTAAATTTTTTTTTTTTTTTTTTATTTTTATTCAATTTTTTAAAAAAATATTATGATATTGTGATGTATTATGATAAATAGTGTAAAATTACAAAATCCACAATTTTATTATAATAAGCGCACTATTAAAGAATTATCTGAAAGATATCCAAAAATCAATTGGAGTTTATTCTTTAAGCAAAGACTTGCTAACCATAATATTGATTTTGAATTTGATGATGAAACCATCTTTATTGATATGACACCAGATTATTTAACAACTTTAAATGAAATTCTTGAAGAATCTGATGTTGATAGTATTGCTTACTATTTAGAATGGTATATTTTAAAAGCATAATAGAAATTGATAAAATTAATAATATACTAATAATTTTTTATTATATCCATTATTATATAATATCTAACATATATCTAAATAAATAATAATTAATAAAATTAGGAGAGTTATTGACAGATTCTATGAATACTTATCTAGTGATCTTCAAGGTCCAGTTAAAGAATTTAGCGATTTCTTATATGGTAAGTATTATAAAATATCAAATTAAATTTAATATAGAATTATTATTTTAATTACAATGTATTTATTAAACATTATTTAATTACAATTTTTATTAATATTTTTATATAATAATTCTTTTTTACCTTTTTAATAAAAAAAAGGTGGAAGTGTTGAAACTCCATTATATGATAAATGTTCTTCAATGGTTGATGATATGATGGAAATGGCTGTTGGTAAATACTTTGTTGAAGAAGCCTTCGATTCTAATACTAAACCAGCTGTTAAAGAAGTATTCAAAAATATCAAGCAATCCATGATTGAAAGAATTCCACAAATGGAATGGCTTGATAAGGAAACTAGTGATTATGCTATTGAAAAGGTTAAAATGATTAAAGAAAATATTGCTTATCCAGATTATCTTATGGATCTTGAAAAGATGACTAAAAAGTATGAATATTTAGAACTTAATCCAGATGATTACCTTGGTAATGTTATCAGTTATCTTAACATGTACTACAGAAATGATTTAAATCGTATTGTTGAACCAACTTCAGACTGGCGTTACTCTCCACAAGTAAATATTTTCATAATAAATAAAATATATATTATATTTATGTTATATCATTTTTATAATTACATAATATAATAATTTCTATAAATTATACTTTTTTAATTTTTTTTATATAAATTAGACCTTTAATGGTTTCTACTATCCACCAGATAATTCTATCAATATTCTTGCTGGTATTTTACAATCTCCATTCTATGATTCTCATGAACCAGATTACATTAACTATGGTGGTCTTGGTATGCTTGTTGGTCATGAATTAACACATGCTTTTGATGGTACTGGTAGACAATTTGATAAGAATGGAAGTATGACTAATTGGGTTAGTATTATATAACAATTACAATGTATTATATAATATTTATATATATTGTTGATATATTTAAAAAATATTAATTTCGTAAAATTTTTATTTTTAAAATAATATAATATAGTGGACTTCATCAACAGCAGAAAACTTTAGTAATGCCTCTCAATGTTTCGTCAACCAGTAAATATTTTCAAAAATAAATATATATATATTTATTTATTTATTTATTATTTTAATAAAAAAACTAATTTTTTATAATAAAAAATAGATATTCAAATTATACTATTGTAGGAAGTGATGGCAATAACTATAATGTTGATGGTGAAGTAAGTTATTATATATAAACATTAAAGCTATTATATTAAACTATTATTATACTATATATTATAAATATTGAAAAAAATTTATTTTAATCATCATATATTTTATTTTTTATTATTTCATAGTTTACTCTTAATGAAAACATTTCTGATAATGGTGGTGTTGATCGTGCCTATGAAGCTTGGAAAATATCCATGAATAACGATGAAAAAGAAGCTAAAGAACGTAATAAGATACTTCCAGATTTCACTAAATATACTAGAGATCAATTATTCTTTATTTCATTTGGTCAAATTTGGTGTTCTAAAATGAGACCAGAAGTTGCTGTTCAAAGATTATCTCAAGATAATCATGCTCCAAGTGAATGGCGTGTTAAGGGTGTCTTAAGAAATTCAAAATATTTCGCTAAAGCTTTCAATTGTCCAGTCAATTCACCAATGAATCCAGAACAAAAATGTTCAATTTGGTAAAATTAATTATTAAAAATGGAAAAGAGTTGTATTTATATATTTTCTAATAAATGTATATCTAAATATGTAAAAAATAGAATAATATAAGAGAATTATTAACTATTATATTATTTTAATAATAATAAAAATTAGAAGAAATAAATAAAATTCACATAATAAATAAAAAAATTAAATATAAGAATTTTTTTTTATATTTTTTTATAAAATTTTTTATTTTTAAAAAGTAAAAAAGATTTTTTTCCTTTTTTTATTAAATTTTTTTAGACAATTTTTCGTTCAATTTATTGTTGTGAAACATTTTTTAGACTAGTAGTAATACACTTTTTATATTTATTTGATTTAAAATTTATAGATGATAATTAATATTAATATTATTAATAATATTAATATAATAAATAATAAATATTAAAGTGATATAAAGAATTAGATGAATTCTGCAATTTGTACATGTGAAATTGACCTACCTAATAAATTAAATGAAATAAAAAAGAAAACTAACATCAGGTAGGATAGTGTGGTGTACACTAAATTCTCCTATGAGTTTATAATTTTAATTAAATTAGTAATAAAGTTTAAAAATATTTGATGTCATTAAAAAAAAAAAAGAGTTTATAATAATGGTTTTATTCGAAATTAGAAATGTTCTTTTATCATATCCATTCGATGTCTTATTACACCGAATAAATAATCCTTTTATTCTATTTATATTTAATAACATAATTTTAAAATATTCTGTATTAAAATTGATCTATATAAAAGTTTATTAGAATGCTTTTATATTTATTATTAAAATAAAGCAAAGGATTTTTAAAGTGTATATTGAAAATATTTTTATTTTTTATAACTATTTTTAAATATTTAGAAAAATAAAATATGTATTTTATTCATATTTTTGTTATTGTAGTAAAAAATATGAAAATTATATACTTTAAAGCCATTTCTTTTTTTTTTTTTACTATTATCTCTAACCTTTTTATTATTAAATACATTTTTTTATTTGATGTATCTCCAATACTTTATCATATTTACTTAAAAATAAAAAAAAGACACCAAATAAAATATTTTTTGGAGAAAATAAAGAACAATCTTTTTAAATGGGAACAAAACTTTTAACAACCAAAATATCCATGTTTTATTAATATAATAAATTCTTTATATTATAACAAAATACTGTTAAAATATGTAAAATATATAAAATATGAAGGTATAAAATGTATTAAAATATTTTGTAGTAAGTTAAAGATGCAACCATCCACAATGTAAACAAGTAAACAAGTAAATAAAAATATTTTAATTTTAGGAAAATTTCATTTCTACAAAAATGTATGAATAAAAATGTACAATTATAATTAATAATGTACATTCTCATAATTTCAATAAAAATTGTTTTGTTGAGAAGTTGAGAAAAAAGAATAAAATTTATTAAACTTTATATTTTTACATCAAAATATATATATATAATAATGATAAGAACCATACAAAATGTTTTTTAACTATTTTGTGTCATAATCTAGTTTTGCAAAACACACTTTAAAAATATAAATTAATAAAAATAATCTTTAAATCATAGAAATAGAACTTGAAAACTATTTTTAGAAATAATAAAAAAAAAAATTCATATATTATTATTGTTGGTTTATTCATATTTTCGTTTGGTAATATTATTAAATCTGCATATCATTTACCTGAATCAACTTCTGTTAAAGTTGTACATGAATAATAAATCAATGTATCAAAATATATATTTTGAACAATAAGTTTAAATATTGCTTCTTTATAATAATTTATATTTGAAGTTTTATTATGAAAATATTCAATTATAATAGCTACTTCACGTTATTCTTTTCCATTCCATGTATCATTTAATTGTTTTTTAGATAATTCTACTTTTTCAAATAATTTTTTCCATTTATTATTTTCTGTGGATACCTTAAATGATGTATGTACTTCTTCATTAGGAATAAATAATTCCCAATTAATTTATCAGATTTATTATCATAATCTTTTTTATATTCATAGGCTAAATATCCAAGATGAACAAGCTTTACTAAAACATCGTATTTATTATTATATTCTCCGCAATTTCTATTGAAATTAACAATATCCATGTCTAATTTTATTCTATTCTTTTTATCACTCATTAAATATACAATATCTTTTTTTAGTCCATCAAAATCCATATCGATATATTTATAAAGGTTATCATACGATTCAGTTAAATGCCAATAGTTTCTAATACTATTGAATTCAAATGCTTTTATAATTGACAATGATGTATATATTTCATATGTTTTCCAATAATTCCTATTTTCATTTTTACTTCCATCTGTTAATCTGTAACCATTATATATTTCTTTAATATTATAATAAAAAATATTTACATATTCATCATCGAAATTTTTCTTTTTTTTAAATTTTTTGCATAATTCTTTCACTTCTTCAACTGTAAAGCCAACATATTTTGACATCCATCCACCTTCTACCATAGAAAAGTGATCAAAAATCCCTGTGATCTCAGAATTTAATCCATAACTCTTAAGAGGCAAAATTCCTGTCATATAAGTTAAATGTATGCTTTCTTCTCCTTTAATTAATGAAGTTAAAAATTTCAAGTACTCTATTGAATTTTTATTATTATCTCGAAATACTATATCCCATTCATCAATGACGAGAATATTATGTCTACTCGTCTTTTCTAGTATTTCGTTCAATATTTCATTAATGCTGTTTTTATTATCACATTCAAAATCTGCTATAGAATTTTTTACTTCTTTTATAATAGATGTTTTAATATTTTCTTTTCCTTCTTTTATACTTGTTTGATAAAGATAATTAAACATATTTAATTTTATTACATTAAATTTTCCTAAATATTTATCTCAATTTTCTGATTTTGAAATTTTTTTATCCATAAAACTAGTTATTTTCGATTCTTTATAACTATAATAAGCTGAAAGCATATCTACTATTTTGGTTTTCCCAAATCTTCTAGGTCTTGAAATACAAATATTTTGTTTCTCTGAATTTATTATTTTATTTAGTTCAAGAATTAATTCTGTTTTATCAACATAAAATTCTCTTTGTGAAAATTTTTTAAAATCATTTTCACCAGGATTAAATATATTGTTTGTTTCCTCTTTCATATAATTCCACCAGTCAGCTTTAGAAATCAATTTAAATAATCGATGTATTTCTTTATTTGGAATGGATATTTCATTATTATATTTATCATAATTTAAATACCCTAAATGGACAAGTTTCATTAGATTGTTTTTTCTTTTTGAAAATGAATAAATATCATTTTGATACAATAATGAATCTACTTTTATTTTTTTATCCCTTTCTGATTCTATTAATAAAGTAATAACATCTTTTAGATTATCATAATTCTTTTGAATAAATTTAGCAAGTAAATCATAATAATTATCATCCATTTGATACCTCTTAACAATATTATTTTTTAAGGATTCTAAAATTAAATATGGAGAATATATTTTATATATTTCATTTGAAAAACTATCTATTAATTGATAACTGCCATAAGAGTCTTTTAAATTCTCATACTTTATTCTATTTCTACCTCTATCTTTGTCATTTTCATACTTTGTTTCGTTTTTATGTATTAATGCTTTATTATTTATTATTTCATCTTCAGAGGTTTTTTGTGTGATTATTTACAAGTATATAATTCCTTTAAATATTGAAAAAGATTCATGATTAATTAATATTTTTATTTTCATAGCTTTTTTCTTTTATTTTGAAAAAAGCTATAAATAAATTGAATGATATCCATTGTATCATATTATTAATAATATATCTTAATAATTAAAATAAAATATTTAATATAAAAATTGATACTTTATCATTATGGTATAATTCATAATACTATGTATAATATTATAGAGAGTATAAATTATAAATTGATGTTATAGAAATAGAAATATTACTATTATTATATTATAATAAAAAAATCTTTTAAAAGGTAATATAATGTTAGTTTTATATATAATATATATGTATTACAATAAAGGTTTTAAAATAGTTATTGCCATTTTAAAAAATTATATAATTATATAATCCATTAAATGAATAAATATTACTATATTAATGAAAATTAAGTTATTTATTTTGATTTTCTTTGAAATTAATAATATTTATATATATTTATGTCTTTTATAACACCATTTTCACAAGGATCCTCTCCTCGTATACCACAATATACCTATGTCTATGAATATCCAAATTATAGAAAAATATTTATAAATTGTATCCTTATGCGTTACTGATATATCATCATTATAAATACAATGATTATCAATACATTTATTAAATAAACAATCAGAAACATTATATTTTAAAGAAATGTTAAAAAACTAGTATCACTATTAAGACAATAAACCATCACTTTATTTTTTTTGCTTTATCATTCTATATACAATACTCTACAATATTATATTTTAAATTGTAGTTTTAGGCTTTCATTCGGAAATTCAATAAAATTACCATAGTTATCACTATTTTGTAAAGTGATACAATTTCTATTTCTACAATAACTTTTTTCATATTTTGCTCTTACCTGAATTTTCATATTTACATAATAATTTATCAGATATTAAATATTAATAATTATGTATATCAAAGGAATATAAATATCTGTATAATTAAATCTATCGTTATCCTTATAATATTTTGTTTTTTTAAAAGGTAAAAAAAACGTTCAAAATGATCATATTTGAAACAAAAAAGATTTTATTGGTTAAATAATAAAATTAAAAAAAAAAAAAAAAATGAAAACGCTTTTTTTGTTATTGCTAATCAATTTAACTTTTACAGCAAAGTTTATTTATTCTTAATTTGTAGAAGATTGTCGTATTGTAAATAAATTATTGGGAGAATTTGAGGAAAATGATTGTTGTTCTTCCCCTGGAATTACTTGTGATAAAGGTTTCGTAGTGGCAATGTAATAATAAAGAGAAAGGCTACTTTTTTTTTTTTTTTTCATTTTATTTCTATTCAATAACCTAGATATTCAATATTAATAATAATTAACAATTAATTAACAATAGAGAATTAAGAAATGTTAACGTCATATTGCCTGGTGGTTCAATTCCACCTGAAATTGGAAATTTATCAAACTTGATAAAATTGTAATTATCCATTTTATAAAGGAAAATTTAAAAATTCTTTATTTATATACATCAATTTATATTTATTTTTTTTTTCAATGTTTTACAAAATAATAAATAGAGATCTTTTCAATAAAGGTTTTTCTGGTTCCATTCCTCCAGAGCTCGGAAATTTATCCAATTTGAAAGTTTTGTAAAGATTGTTTATATTATTATATAATTTATAAAACCTATAATTTCTTATTTTTAAAATTACAATAATAATAATAATAATAATAATAATAAAAAGAATTCTCCAAAAAAATGCTTTAACTGGTCCCATTCCACCTGAACTTGGAAATTTAACAAAATTGACTTGGTTGTAAATATTTTTTAATAATATTTATTTAAATCTCTCTATAAATTTTTATTCCTCCAATGAATCATAAAATAATTACATTATTTTCTTTTTTTTTTTTTTTATTTTTCATTTCTAAAAATACATTATTAATTAAAAAATAGAAATTTAGTGGATAATAAATTAAGTGGTTCTATTCCACCTGAACTTGGAAATTTAACAGAATTGGATTCACCGTAATGAATTTATATATACTATCTGTTTAATCTATTTATTTATTTTTAAATTCTTAATTTATTAAAATAAAAAAAATATAAAATAATGTTATTTATTCTAATTAGAAATATAAAACTCTTTCATTAATTAAAAAAAAAAAAAAATAGACGATTAAGTGATAATTATTTAAGTGGTTCCCTTCCACCTGAACTTGGAAAGTTATCAAGCTTGAGAACTTTGTAAATGATTTTTATAATATTATTTGTTTATCTATTCATTATATTAATTCTTATTTTAAATGAAACAAAAAAAAAAAAAAATTATATTATTTACATTATTTTTTATTCTTTTTTAAAATTATTATAAATATGTTATTAATAGATGGATAGAAAATAATAACTTTAGTGGTTCCATTCCACCTGAGCTTGGAAATTTATTAAAATTGAGATGGATGTAATTAATAATATTTGTTTATATATAATCATTGCTTCTTTATTAATAATTAATTAATTATTTATTTATAAAATAAAAATAATTCATGACCACTTAAAAACAACAACAACAACAACAACAACAACTAAAATTGAATAATATCTAATAAATCATGTATGATATTCAGAAATATTAGTAATAACGGATTTAGTAGTACTATGCCACAAGAAATATTAAATCGTCCATATGATGAATTGTAAGTAATTTCTTTTTTTTTTATATAAATAGATGTACTTTTTATATCGTTGCTCAATATGATTATATTGAAAATAGTTTATAGTTTTAAATTATGTTGATTATCATTTTAATGATTATATATAAAATGAATACAAAAAGTTTTTTATTTTAAAATAAATATTAATATTAATTATTTGTACTGTCTATATATAGTAAATTTTATAATTATGATGATAGTACCAAACAAGTTCCCGAAAAAGAAGAATCAGATAAATTAATTATTGATAATGATTTAAATAAGGATACTTTAAATAAGGATACTAAATCCGATAAGGGTGGTAGTAATACATTATTAGCAATAGTTATTGTGTTTGGAATAATTGGTATTGTTTCAAGCATTTTATTATTCCTCGTTATAAAAAAAAATAAAAAGTTAAAAGATAATGATAAAAATAATGTAAGAAATAGTTCTTTATCGACTGTAAATAATGTTCACATTAATCCATCTATAATTTCAGGAAATGATGAAAATACAACACTTGATATTGTTTCTACCCCAGTTCTTTCTTTTAATAATAATTATAACAGTACTATTACGGAAATAAATACTAATAATGCTATTACTACTATTCATGATGATGATGATGATGATGATTCAATAGTAATTAATTCTACTATTACTACAAATAACAGATATAGTGTTCCTTTAAATTCTACGAATAATATAAACCATGTAATGACAATGAATAGCATTGGAGAAAAGGGTTTACTTCCAAGTTATGAAGATGTTTTAAATGAAGATGGAAAGCATAACACGGAAAAATATCCACTGTCTGACGATAAATCCAAAATTCAAACTATAAAAAATGAAAAAAATAAGGAACCACTTCATTCATCAAAAAAGAAATATTAAAAATAATTTTTAAAAATAAAAAAAATGAAAAAGTATACTTTGAAAGTATATTAAAAATAATAAAAAATTTCATAGTAAAAAAATGAAAAAAAAAAAAAAATAAAAAAATAAAAAATATTTAAATATAGTTTTAAATAAAAAAAAATAAAAAATAGAAATTTATTTAATTTGAATTTTTTTTTTTTTTTTTTTAATTTTATTAAAATAAAAAGGCGGATTTTTTTTTTTTTTACATTTTTTTTTAAAAATAAAAAAAGTCCAAAAATCGTCCGCTTTTTTTAAAAAAGTTTGAAAATTTGAAACAAAAAAAATTTTATTGGTTAAAAAAAAAGAATTTAATTAATAAAAAATATATAAATTTGAAAAAGTAAAAAAGTTAAAAAAAAAAATAAAAATTTGAAAAATGAAAAAGTTGGTTTTGTTATTGCTGTTCAATTTAACTTTTACAATAAACGGTGTCTTTTCAGTATTTGTAAATGATTGTAGTGCAGTAAATAAATTGTTAGGAGAATCTGATAATTATGATTGTTGCACTCATAATGGAATTACATGTGAAAACGGATTCGTAGCAGTAATGTAATGATAAAAACAAAAAGTTCACTTTTTTTTTTTTTTATTTCTACTTAATAGTATAAATAAATGAATATTTATTTTTAATAATTAATTAAACAATAGAAATTTAAGTAATGGTTTGTATGGTGGTTCAATTCCTCCTGAACTTGGAAATTTGACACGTTTAGTTTATCTGTAATTATTCTTTTTCATTTATATAGGAAGGAAGAATTAAAAGTTATTTATATATTTATATATACACTAATCTATATATTTTATTATAATGTTTTACGATATGATAAATAGAGATCTTAGTGATCAAGGTTATCATGGTTCCCTTCCTTCAGAGCTCGGGAATTTATCAAATTTGCAATATATGTGAAGATTGTTTATATGTTATTTGCATAATATAAATGATAATATAAATTTTATTCTAATTTTTTTTTTTTTTTTTTTTAAAAAATTATTAAAAATATTCATTATCATTATTATATAAAATAATAATAAAAAAAAAGATATCTTAGTAATAATGCTTTTACTGGTTCAATACCATCTGAATTTGGAAATTTATTAAAATTGGAAATTTTGTACCTATTTATTGATATAATTTAATATTATAAAAAAATAAAAATAAAAATTATTAAACTTTCCTTTAAAAATATACAATTATTTTATTAACTAAATAAATAGATCATTAAGAGATAATCTTTTAAGTGGCTTTATCCCTCCTGAACTTGGAAGGTTAAACTTAGAATATTTGTAAAGTATCTTTTACTATTTGAATATATAAATAAATATAATTTTTTATAATTTTTTTTTTGTATTTATAATATTTATATAATTATATTTTTAAACAATTCATGATCAACTAAAACAAACAACAACTAAAACTTGATAATATTTAACTTTTTATTATATTCAGAGATATTAGGAATAACGGATTTAGTGGTTCTATACCTCAAGAAATATTAAATAATAATATTTCTAAATTGTATTTAATTTACTTTTTTTTTTATTTTATTTATTATATAATAGTTTATATATATTATAATTATATTAGTTGTATTAAAACATTTTTATTCAAATATTCATCATTTAATATAATATAGTTTTCATGATAATTATAATGATAAAAATAAACAAGTTGTAGAAAAAGAAGAAAAGAATGATTTAAATAAAGATGCTAAATCCGATAATGGTACAAATCCATTTTTAATAATAGCCATTGTATTTGGAATAATTAGTATTATTTTGACCATCCTGATATTCCTTGTTTTAAGGAAAAATAGAGATTTAAAAAAGAAAAATAATGAAAGAAATAGCTTTTCTACTTTAAATAAGGTTCACATTAACTCAACTTCAATTTCTGGAAATGGAGAAAGTTCAACTAATCTTCCAGATATTCCTTTAAATTCTGTAAATGAGTCAAACTATATAAAATCATTAAATCATACAAATAATAATAATACTATCATTGGAGGAGAAGAAGATTTACTTCCAAGTTATGAAGATATATTAAATGAAAATGGTGAACATAACACTGGTAATATGCATGACTCAACCTCTAACTTCATTAAAGAATAAATACTAAAAGCAATTTTTAAATTTTTATTATTAATATTATTAATCAAAAAATGAAAAAATAAAAAAATAAAATAGATATACATTGAAAGTATATGAATAATAATAAAAACTTTATAGTAAAATAAAAGAAAAATAGTAAATAACAATAATAAATTCTTTAATAATAAAAAAAAAATAAAAATAAGAAAATAATAAAAGTGATATAATCAAATATTTAATTAAACAAATAAAAAAATAAATGATTTTATATAGAAAAGGAAAAAAAAAATACTTTATAAATTGAAAGATGTTTTATTATTTTAATTTTGTTTTATTTTTAAGATAAAAAAAAACGTTATCTTCATGCCTACTAAATTCTACTCTTTTTTTAAAAAATAAAAAATAAAAAAATATAAAAAAAATTATGTTTTTTATATTTTTTTAAACTAATAATAATATAATTGAGATTTTTAAGTTAGTTTGAAAATAATTCTGTGGATTTAATCCATAGGAAAAGAATTTTCAAATATCTTTTACATATATTTTTCCAAAATCAGAAGAAGGAAAGTGATAATAATAATTCTTATTTCAAATTATTTTAGCATTATCATAAAAAAGATTTAATATTAGTAATATATGCAAAAAGTAAGGATTACGTCTTCAATAATACTATATATATCAAATATCTCTAAAATACTTAAAATAGCATATCACAAATGAAAAAAAAAAATACAAATTCAAAATAAAAAAAGTAAAAAAAAAAGTAATTCAAGCAAAGTTTAAGATAAATCACAAAATTTCTAAAATATATTTAATTTAAATGATAAAAAAAAAAAAAAGAGATTAATGTAGAAAAATTATTAAAATACTTTTAACAGAAATTTAGAAATTTTTGGGATTTAAAAAATTTTTTAGAAAAAAAAAAAGAAAAGAAAAATTCTTCTTGTTGATGCCAACAATGTAAAATATTTCAATATTAGAAAATTAAGCATTGGAATTCTTAACAATAATTAGAAGATCACCCACAATTTAGTATCCAAATTTTAAAACAATCATTGAAACAATAATATTAATTGTATAATTAAGTAATTAATATCAAGATGAAGGTCATTAATAATAATCCTATTATAGTATTTTTTTATTATTTTTATTTTTTAAAATGTATTGTATTATATTAAATAAACAAACCACAATATATATGTATAAATATATGTAGTTTGAATAGAATGTAACCATGGTAGTTCTTTATCATAATTTACATTAAAAAGTTGACAACCTAAATCAACGACTCTTAACAAAAGGAATGTAAAAACATTTATATATAAAAAATAAAAAAGAATTCCATTTCCTATTCTAATTTAATTTAAAAGAAGATTTAATTAAAAATTTATTAAATATAAAAAATGTATTATTTTTATAAAGTATAACTATACCTATCGTTATAATTACATGAAAATACCCTATCCCCATAAAAACTTTTATGGCGGTGTTATTACTAAAATCATGATGATTAATAAGGATTTATTCTACCCATAAATAAATATAATTTTTATTTTATTTATTATTAACAAAATATTTACTAAAAAAGCATTATATTTTGAAAATTTTTAATTATTGAAAAACATGATTTGTTTTAAAATATTTATTATCATTAAAAAAATACAAAATAGAATAATTCTCATTTCAATTCATAAATTGTAAATATAATATATATCTTTATTTAATCATAATCAATTATAAGTTAAGAATTCAATTTGTTATTAAAAGTTTTGTAACCACTAAATTGTTATTACAATAAATACTTTATTATTAAAGTATAATAATTGCATTTGTCTTTCAATAGGATTCGATGTTACATTTTATCAAAAGAAAAAATTATTAGTTGTGCTGTTAAATCCTTTCTTATTTTTTCTTCATCATTGACGTCCTTGGCTATCCCATTAAACTTTTTGAACATTGATCATTGTTGGCCAATAATATAAGGTATTACTATGGGCTGAAGTGCAGTGAGCATGAAAATTTACTATAAATTCTCAGTTTAATTTGATCCTTGTATTCTTTCCACTCGAATTATTATTTTTATTTTATGTTTAATTATTCAAAATAATAGTTAAATTACATTTAAAATAGCATTTAATCCATAAATTCATTAATTTATTTATTGGAACATAAAACCTGTTAAATATCATATTTAAATCATAATTAACATAATTTTATTTCTAATACTCCTTCAAAGAAATTAGAATATTCGAAAATGCCATATTTTCCAATTTTCGAATTTGCAGAATTTTAACAAAAGAATCAACATAATTGACTGCTCAATGTACAATATTTCAATCAATAATAATTAATGTAATTAAAACAATTAATATATTAAAATAATGAATTTAAATAAATTATATTATACAAGTAATATATAGAGTAATATAAATATTATTTTGTTGAATATTAAATATTTTATAATTATTAAAAATAATAAATATCATTTTAAACTTGAAATGATTAAAAGTCACCTATGAAAGTTATATTTAATTCAAGTGAACGTCTCAAAATCCGACCCACATGTTTAATTGTACCTGTCAGGAAGGGGGATGTCTGACCCTGACAAAAAACAAGAATCTTTTCTAAATCATTTATAATGTTGTATATAAACTATGAATGAAGAACTATAAAATTATAAAACTAAAAATATTTATAACATTTATTTTATAATATTCATTTTAATTTTTATATATAATAATATAACTATTTTTTATTATTTTTTTATTGGAATTATACTTTTATTGTCAAAACTTTTTATATTTTAAATAATTCTTTAAAAACTGCTATTTAAAACCAAATTGAAAAATTATTTTTATTTAAAAGAATTATTTATTATACAAAAAATAAAAAAGTATATATATTTATAAAATAAAATATAAAGAATACAGTTTCATATATCAATAAAAAAAAAAAGGGAATAAGAATATGAAATAAAATAATTAATTTTATAAAGTCAACTTCTTTTTAAAATTAATGAATTATTAGTTAATGTGAGTTTATTTTATTTTAAAATAATATTGAAATATATAGAATTATAGAATTAGAAAAAGTTATTTATTTTTAAATACTATTTTTTTTATATAAAAAATAACTAAAACTTTTTATAACAAAAAAAAATTGTTAAAGCATTGATAATTAGTTATTAATACTTATTATTATAAAGCATCATTTCTAAAAGTTAATATGTTTTAATAACTTTTTATAAAAAAACTATTACTTAGCCATTATATATTTATTGTACGATCCATTTTTGATATATTTAATGTATACATTTACATACAATAATTTTAATTTAAAATAAAAACACTACAATTAGGTAATGTAATTTCAATTACATTATTAGGAATAGTATTAGTATCAGTGTCTGCTTGTGGAAATGAATTTATCACAATAAAGTAAGGTATATTTTGCAATATAAAATAAAATAATTTTATAGATTAACATCATATATTATATATTAATTAATTAATAATAAAAGAATTCAAATTGCTTTTTTATTAATTACCCTCCTTTTAACTAATAAAAATATTATTTCTAGTAAAATTATATATATTATTTTTATAAAATGATTTGATGTTTTTTGTAATATTTTATATATTTTATTTTAGTCACATAAAAATAATAATGATTTGAATTTAAAAAAAAATAATTAAAATAGTAAGTATATATGTTTTTATTTCCTGTTTATAAAGATTATTTTCTATTTTCTATTATTATTATTATTATAATAGTAATTAAATATTATTGTTCAATTGCTGTTGTAAATTGTTTTTATTAATAATGATAATGGTAATAAATTATATAATAAATAAAACGAATTAAAATATAAAAAAAAAAAAATAGGTTATTTCCAAAACACAATTTAATAAGGTTTTAAAATGAATATAATAAAACTTGTTTTTCGATTTTCGTTATTCCAGTATGATAGAAAAAAAAAAATCATACTACCTATTCTAATAATTTAAATAATAATAAGAATGTCAAGTTTAATAAATATTAATAACAACCCCCCAAAAAAAAAAAAAAATTATTTTTTTTAAAGGTATAAATTTCAAAAGGATAATTATAAATGGTAATATTATTTTATAATAATTAGTAATAATAACTTTTAGTAAACGTATTTTAATTTTGAAGAAGAAGAAGAAAAAAAAAAGTAATTTCATCTTTAAATTTTTTTTTAAAGATATATTTGTATATAAATATATATAAATTAAATATTATATATATAATATATATAATATTTAATTTATTCTTTATTATTATTATTTATTTTCATTATTTTCATTTTAGAATTATAGCATTAAAAACTTTTTTTTTTTTTTTTTTTTTCCTAATGAAACACTAAACTAATAAACTGATTTTATGTATAAAGTGATTTTTTATTATTATTATTATTATTTTATTCTAAATTAAAAAGATCTTTCTGGTTAATATCCAATTATTATTAAACTTTAAAAAGACAATGAAATAATAATGAATATAATCATTGTTTTTCGTTTATATTATAAATAATGTTTTATTTTGCTTTCCTAGTTTTGTAATAATAAAACTAATGATTTTTATTTAATATATATTATTTATTTTTATTTAAATGATTATTAAAAGAGATTTTGTTATAAAATTATTAATCTTTTAAATGATTTTTCTTCTATTTATTGAAAGCTACTCAAAAAATTTATAAATATAGCCAAAATAATAAATAATAAGATGCAAAAATAATAAACTTTAGTTTATGGAATGTTATGTATATAAATATAAATATTCTAAAAATGAAAAAAAGATTTTATAATTTGGTTTTTTTTTTTTATATTGGTGCTACCCAATTTTTATTAATATAATGATGTATATATCACTTTATGAATTCTCTCTTTATTCCTTCATTTATTCTATTTTTTTAAGCTTATAATAAAGTTTCCATCTATCATTTCCTCTTCATCTACCATTTCCTCTTCATTATCATCCCAATAACTGTATAAAGATTGCTCACCACACATCTTATTCAGGGTATCAACAGTATTGGCAATTCTATGACATGTTAATGGTTGCTCTGACTTGCACTCAATATTATGGATTTGCCCAACTTGTAAATCCAATGATAGTATAGGATCAAACATGGGTATGATATTAACAAAATTTCGTATTAATTTATTTAATTCAATGCCATAAGTTTTGTAGGAATAACCTAAACCAGGGGACGAAAAAGTAATAGCAGGAATATCTAAATGAGCTGAGATAACACCAGCTACACCACCACCAAGAGAATGGCCAGTAAGATACAAAGTATAATCAGTATTCATTTTTAAATCATAAATATGTTTTTCAACATCAACCCAATATAAAAGTCGAGAATTTGTAAATTGTTTTACAATAAAATTAACTAATGAAGCGACAAATTCTCTCGGCCAGTATTTTATAAAGGTTCCAAAAAAGCCGAATAATTGAAGCAAAACAGACGCACTCCAAATATAAATATCTTGAAAAATATCTTCAAAGGTAGAAGTTCCTCTAATTGCAACAACAATAATTTTTTTTTTCCTCATTAACAAAATCGATGAAATGAACACCGCCTTTTGAGTGAATGCTATTATCCCCTATAATAAAATTATTATTAGAAGATTTTGGTCGATTATACAACCAAAAATGGAACACACCGTCAATTGTTTTAAAATAGCAGGCTTGAGCTAATGATGAAAATTCATTAATAGTAATACCATCAATATTCCATTGACAAATTGCTGGTTTTTGATTATAAATATTAGGACTATCTAAAAATGGTACCGTTTTATATTTTCTTGAATGGTCTAGAAATATACTAATTAAAATAGAGGCAATGATTACTATTATGGTTACAAATAAAATTGCATAACCATTATGACGTGCACGAGCATTCCGTTTATATTGTGTTTCTGTTGTAGCCGTCTTATAGAGTTGTACCGTAGGTTCCTTCCTATTGTCATAGGTAATATCATCATATAAATCATTGGTATATTCATTCCCCTTCTTCCCTTGATTAAAATATATATTATTATATGAACAACTTTCATGGTCCTTTTTCATTGGAATAGCATTAGGTGATGGTGTATACTTACCTTCCTTACCTAATACATCATATAAATTTTCATTTTCATGGTCATTATATACCAGTGAAATATCCATGATAGGAATATCTTTTTTCGATTTTTTACTAATGAAACCTTTCCTTTTATCAAAATGCTTATAGGATATCCTTGGTTGAATATTAATATTTGGTTTGAAAAGATCAAGAAAGGTTTTTCTTTCAACATTTTCATCATCCCATGTATTTCTGGGATCAGGATAGATGCTAAAGTTTGAATAAGCTATAACAATAAAAGCCATTGGTATATAGTTATTTGTTATGGTAATACGAATAATAATAACCAGACAAAACTCGAATATTAATAGTAAAATAAAAATAATTTTCCTTATTTTCATGGACATAAAACCAGAGCTCGCTGGAATTACTTGAATGACATCTTGACCGAGTAATGCTATCAAAAAAATTGAATGCGTAAAAATGTCAACCAAAAGACTATTCGTTGTTTTGACATTTGAACTATCAATGTTATTAGAATATTTATAGTAATTTAAAAATGCCATAGAACCAACTCCTATAATATTCTTTATGAACCGAACAAAGAAAACGGTTAAACATCCCTTCCATAATTTAAAATTTTCCTTATTCCAAGGTAATATAGCTTCAATATTCTTATCATCAGTATTCATTGTAGTATTAAAATTGTCATTTTTGTTATCTATGTTTTCAACGTCAAATTTAATATTTCCATTCTCACCTCCTATACATTCACTTTTATTATTTATCCTATTTGTATTTGCATTATTATGCAAACTATTATATATGTCATTATCATCACCATTAGAATCAAAATGTATACGATCTAAATTATTTTCTTTTTCTACAAAAGTTTTTAAACAATTTTCCTTGTTATTTTCTACAGGATCATCATTAATTTTTTTTATATTTTTAATATTATTTTGATTATAAAAGTATTGTATGAATTTTTCTCTACTAATGATATATTCCTTAAACGCTTCATTGACTTGTTTTCCTATCTTTAATTTATTATGTAGATCATTGTTCTCAAGTTTTCTTTTTGGAAAAATCTTCATTTTTACAATTAATCTATGAACTTTATTTCTAAAACGAACAGGAATAAGAACTAGAATTATTCCAAACAAAAAACTTAATTTTTTTACATTTGAATCAAAAGATCCAAAAAAAAAAGAAGCGATTGAAATTCCTACAAACATTTTAATTAAATGATCTAATACATAATTAATATAATTAGTATTAAATTTAAGCTTATTTGTATTACAGTATACTATTCTAAGATAACTTGTTTGATTATAAATACGATCTTTAATATCTACAAAAGATGGTGCATTATAATAGTATTCGTCTAGTCTTTTAAAAAACTTTAAATATAAAATACCACGTGAAAAAAAATTTAAACTCAATATCGTAATGGCACCACCACCAACAAACATTAGGCAAACAATTTCGGTGATCTTCCAATAACCAAAACATATACTAATTAATAGGAATGGAAGATGTAGTATAAATATAAATATTACAAATACTGTCATATTAACTTTCTCATACCAGTCCTTTGGGTGTGTTTTATATCTATCAGGAAGAGTCATGTAGGTAAGTTTTTGACTTATGAAATAACCTAGTACTCTTTTAATAAAAATATCATTCATGGATGAACCAAATTTACTATTTATTATCGTACGAATTAATCTTAAATATGTTCTCCAAATTGATCTATTAATTTTGTATAAGGAATCAAAATAATACATAAAAAATAACATTTGTACAAATGAATTTATTTTATCAATTTGAACACAAACATAACCAACATTGATTGTAATACATAGCAAAATTACAGTTAATAATATAATACCAGCTGTTGCAAATACGCCTATCAATATTTTTAGGATTCCAATAATTATATTATATCTATGCAATCGTACATCTGGACCACGAGGACCATTTATCACATCATCAAAAATACTGGGTATAAATAAATTTTGAATATCCTCTTTGATAAATTGATCTCTTGAATTATATTTACTATTAAATTTTATTGAATCGGATTCACTATCTTCTGAATTATTTTTTACGAAAATGTCTATTTTATCACCATCAAAATTATTATTATTATTTATATTATCAAATGTATCATTGGTATTCAAAGCATGGCTTCCTTTTTCAATTTTAATATTATCATTAGATAAAGTTTCATTATTAAACTTTAAATTTTTTTGTCATTTGTAATATCATTTTCGTTTATAGTTTCTTTATCTTTCTTCATTTCCCTCTCTTCAAGTATAAAGTTACTCTTATTTCCAAAGTTTATATTCTTTTTATAAATCATATCTTCATTTCTATTATGTTCATTCCTATTATCTTTACTCCATTTATATATTTTGCGTCTTCTTTTATATATGAAGTATCAATTTCATTCTCATTCTCTAGTGTATTTATTTTCATAATCCTATCGTCCTTGTACTCTTTTTCAGTATTATTATGGCACTTGTTGTTGCTATTCATATTCATACTTTTATCGTTGAGATAAATTTACAACATCACTTTCGGCGGTAAATATTTTTATAAATTTTAATAAATACTAAAACTTTTTTAATAAAAAAAAAGAAAGAAAGAGATAATTAATAAAAATGAAAATTGTTTCTTTATATATTTTATTGGCTAAAATATTAAAGTTTTATGAATTTCTTATCTTTTTCTGTTTTTATTATTTATTTGTTTGTTTGTTTGTTTGTTTGTTTATTATATTTATTTATTATATTTAAATATACTTTTATATTTATGTAATAGAAATATTTAAAAATAGTTGTATTGTACCTTAGAATAGTAATAATTATAGAGTAGCCTTTTTTTATTTATTTATTTTAATTCTCTTTCCAGCTTTTGTATCTTTATAGTAGTAGGAATTATAGAATATATAAAATGTCTTTTATATCCATAGGAGGAGAATGAACATTCTTCCACCCACAAAAAACTATGTAAATACGGAAGATCCAATTAGAATGATGATTTAATATAAAAAATGAAAATCTGTGGTGGATTACTATGATTTAATATATTGACATAATATTATCATTTATATTTATTAAAGTTTAATTCCATGCTAAATTTATTATTTTATATTAAAAAAATGGTTATCTACAAACTCTAAAAGATAAAATAGGAATTAATAATAAAATGATGAATTGAGTTTTATTCATTCCTCTTTCAAATAATAAAGCAAAAAAAGTATAATTTGCAATGTTCAATAATCTTTATTTCTTCTTACTATTTAATATTAATTCATTAATGTCAAAATTATTATTTAGTTCATTTAATTCAATCTTTACAGATTTTTCTTTTTCTTTTTTTTCTTTTCTTTTTTTTTTTTTCACCAATCAATATCAAAATTTAATTTTATTCCATGTAATGTTTTAATGTACGTAAAATTATTTATATATACAAATAATAAAGACTTTTTTTTATTATATAGAATTTTTAAAATAGACAAATTTTCTTTTAGAAATTGTCTATTCTTTAGTAAATAGTAATTATTATCCTTCTTATTTTTAAATATTCAATAGTAAAATTATTTTTTAATTATTTATTATAACACTTTTATTACAAGGCAAGAGAAAAATTTTACTTTTTTCTAAACAACTACAAATAATGAATAAATTTGAAAATTTGAATGTAACCATTTAATATATGTATTAATTTAAATTAATATATGAGCCAATTAATTCATTTTTCCAATTAAATTAATATTTCACAAATCAAAGAAATTCTCCTCCCAAAAAAAAGAGTTTAACTCTCAATAAAATCTTTAAGATATTTTTCAATATTATAATATTAAGAAAGTGACTTAATATTTTTTGTTAAGTCAAGTATTTTCCTTTTAGTTTTTGATGCATTGAGGGTAATTGAACAGAATCTTTTGAATCCATATGGATAATAGTTTTTATCTCTTTACTAGAGTTTTGGAGGTATCGCTGTTATCCCAATTAACTCAAGTTCAAATGACAAAACAGCATAGTAGTTATTAGAAAGAATGAAAAAATATTAGTTTTCATATATAGCATGACTATTAGATCTTTCTAGATCTTTTAAATCACCTTTTTTTTTAGCAAGAAAGAGAATACTTCTACTTTATTTAATTTATTAAATTTCATTAAATTAAGTAATAATACGAATGATAATTAATGATAATATTAATATAATTATATATAAATAAATTATAAATATAAAAATAAATATAAAATTATTCTGGTTGCATAATAGTTTGATGAATTATGCAAATAAGTAATTGATGATTTTATTCCATAAACTTCGATATATTTGCTTTTCTAAGTCTTTGTTTGTTCCTAACATCACTATTAATTTTGTAGAAGATGAATTCATTATAATTTATACATTAATTAGAATCAGTTAAATTTATAATTAATAAAAATTATTAGTTTTTCTTATCTGACACTGACATGAAAGTAAAACCATTATTACCATAGCATTCTTTTAATATTACAATGACATTTATATACATTAATATTATATATCCTTTAATACTCTTAAATATCTTCCAATTGTTTTATTAATATTATTTTTTACTTACTCATGTTTAGTATATAAAATGATTAAATTCTAATTTATTAATTATAAATTGAAAAATGACACTTTTAAATTTCATATTATGAGTATTTTCTTTTTTGATTTTTAATAAAAAAAAACGAATCTATAAAATTTATCAGTCGTTATTATCATTTATATTTATTATTTATATTATATATTAAAAAGCGCTTAAAAGATTTTATTATTACTTTAATATTAAATCTGTTCCTTTTCATTTAAATATTTAACTATCTACATAATGTATTGGTGTCATGTCATTACTGAATATAATATTATTTTTCATTTTATTAAATGTTTTACTCTTGTTTCATTTCCTTATACATGCATAATGAATAATGTCCAACCTTATATTTGTTTATATAGTTATATATTCTTTCAGTAAATATATTTATTATTTTTAACAAATAATAATGGTATTACTCTGAAGATTCAATATATGTATATTTCATTCTATGATAGCTTTACATAAAATTATAAATTTCATTTTCTTTATTTAAATAGTTTTCATTTTTTACTACCTTTTTTCTATTGCTAAATCCAAAGGTTTTTCCATTATCATCTGAATATATATATTTCACATCAATTAAATATTTGCTATATCATAATTTTCATCATCAATACTGCAAAATGAAGTAGAATTTGTCCATTATTATCTTAACATTTAAATTTGTACCATTAAAATTAAATAATTCATTAAATTTTTATTTTTTATTAAATATGTATATTGTAGTGGAGTAAATCCATTTTATTACTAATATTTGTATATGCATTATTTGAAATAAATACTTTGTAATATTTTCATTGTTCTTTTACATCAATATGTAATGGCGTATCATTTCATTATACTTATATTATATATACTTATTACAATTAAATATTTACTATATTAATATTTTCAATTTTACAAGCAATGTGCAATGGTTATCACTATCATTATTGCTTATATTTTATAGGCCTCATTATTAATTAGATACTTCACAATATTTTCATATCCTTTTATGCAAGCATAACGAAATGGAGTCCATTTGTTATTATCTTGTTTGTTGATATCTATACTTCTTTTTCCATTATCCATTAAATATTTAATAATTTTGACATTTTCTTTTTATGCCTTATGTCCATCCTTGTGTTTTGAATATTGATATCTCATTATTAATTAAATATTTCACAATATCTTCACTTCCTTTTTTACATGCATAATGAAAAAGAACATTTATAAAAATCAAATAATAAAATACTTTAAAATTGTTACTGCATTTTTACATGTATTATATGTATTATATAATTTTATAACTTTTATTTTATATACATTTTTTTAATATTATTACATTTGTAATTAAAAGATATTTGAGATAAAACATATATAATTATTTTTCTATATATTAAATATAATAAAAAATTTATTATGTAATTGTATATAAAAAAAACGAAAAAGTGTCCTAGACTTTTTTGATTAATTTTTTTTTGCAAGTCTTATTTAATATTTTTGTTAATATTATTTATTAATAACACTAATAAAAGATAATTACAAAGTACATAAATAGTTCATATATTTATTCTCTATTTATACTAAGAATTGTGACGTATAATTTAATACGAGAATATTCCATGACTAGTTTTAGTAGTATTACATAATTCTATTCTACATATTTCTAGATTTAAGTTAAATTATTAATGTTTAACTTTAACTATTTTTAAATAGGTATAAATATATTTTTAAATCAAAATTTTTTTTTATAATTTACTATTTTGTAAAATCAGGTTTAATAACAGTTATTAATTATTGATACTTTTGCATTATTTTATAATTGAACTAGTATTTAAAAAAACTTTACAATTAGGGTAAATACTAATAATCGAATTTGGAAATAAATGTAAGGAAATAGTTGGTCATTTTTAAATTTTATATATTCATTAAATATTAAGTTAATTTAAAATTATTTCAATATTGGCCTTTTTCTTGCTTCCAAATATCATTTATGTATTTATTTTTTTATATACATTATCTATTAAATTAATAAACCCAAAAAGTATACTTAATTCAAGCACAACAAATATGAAAAGTCATATTTAGAAATGAATATTCATTTTATTTTTATTTAACTTTAATATATTTACCAAATAAATATATAAAAAAGAATTATGTATATAATATTATTAAATTTGATTTTTGGATTTTCATTTTAAAGAAATAGTTATATTTATTATTTTTTTATCATTGTATTAATTAATTATATTTAATACCTTTAATTATGAAATATTTTATATAACTGATATTTAAATTTGTTAAAACTATTCTATTTTTTAAAATTAAATATTTCAAGAAAAATAAAAAGTATTTATATATAAAATATTTAAATATTATATATAAATATTATTGTTTAAGTTACACGAAAATACCTTTTATTTAATTTTAGAATAATTTAATAATAATATACTTTTTTATTTAAATTTAGAATAGTTTAATAATTTTAACTGAGTTTTAAAAATAGATGTGTTTATAGTTCAATAGGAAATATATTAAGAATAGTATTGATAATATTAAACTAATTTATAGATAATACATGGACTTTATTCAATTTTGAGTTTACTCAAACTGAATTAAAAGTATAATGAATTAGTTTTAGTTTAGTTTTGTTATTTTATTATTTAGTTAGATTAGTTTTGTTTATTTTATATTAAATATATGTTTATTTAAATAGCATAATATATTAGAATATAATTATGAAAAAATATAAATACATGTAATTTTTATTTGTTAAATCAATGTAATTGTTATTTTAAATTTTGATAATTTATAAAAGTAAAAGTTGTGATAAAAAATATTTTTTTATTTTTTTGTTTTCGTGTTTAGTTGTTTTATTGTTAAATATATAATCTGTTTTAAGATTAATATTTTACAATAGAATAGTATATTAAAATATATTTTACAAAAAATATAAATATATGTAAAAAAATTTCATAATTAAAACAACGTAATTGTTATTGACTATTATTTAGTTAATAACTAGATAAAACTAATAAAAAGAGATATTTTAAATAATTTGTTTTCTAGTTTCTTTTTATTTATTTTGTGTTTTTGTTTTATTGTAAAATTTTATAATCTGTTTTAATTTTTTATAAAATTTTTACAGCTGCGTACAACTTTGAAATAATATATCGGCCAGGAAAAATGAATGGTAGAGCCGATATACTCTCAAGGATGGTATCTCCAGAACAAGTACATCTGGAGATGGAAAAAGCTAGCCTCCTTCGACCAGAATAAGTAAAGGAATTTCCACCCATGGAAGAAGAGTGCTATGCGGTGTTAGAAGTAAGCTTTGTAGGAGAACTTAAACAAGCTTACAATACAGATGAGCTCGCAAGAGAAATTAGAGAAGATCTTAATGCAAAAAGAGGCCACAAGCTCATCAAGAAGAAGTGGTTGGAAGTAAATGGGTTGATTGTTAGGAAAGATGCACCTGAACGTATATATGTACCAAAGGTATTAAGTGTAAAGAAATGTGTCTTTAACAATAAAAAAAAATTATAATATTTACTAAATAACTTAGTAATATTTAAAATATTCTGTAAATTATTAATTTATAAAAATATTATTAAAACCACATAGAATTTAACTTAATAAGTTAGTGTTTAATAATATAATTATTTATTAATAAAATCTCGATTTTTTAAAATATTTGGGAAAATTCACTCGTTTATATACTAAAAATTTTTTAAATTAATTTATAAAATTTTTTCAACTTAAAATTCTTAACCAATCAATAATCTTCATATAAAATAAAATTTAAAAATAAAATAAAATAAAATTATAATTTTTAAAATAGTATCTATGAGGTCTCGAACTAGTGTCATTCAGACTCAAAGTCTTAGCTATTTCTAGTATTCGTTACATTAAGGGAAACAATCATCAAACTCAACCACGATAGTGAAACATCAGGTCATCTGGGTAATGATAAAACTTATGACCTGATAGCCAGAAACTACTACTGGCCCAAAATGAAAGATGACGTTGCGGGTTATATTAAAGCTTGTACCATATGTTGTACTCAAAAGGACAACAGGCATAAGCCGTACGGTAGCGCTACTAGGGTAAAAGTTGCAGACTTACCTTGGCAATAATTAGAAATCGACTTCCTGACGGACCTATCTATCAAGGAACGAAGAAAACTAGGTAGTGATCCTTCAGAACCACTAGAAGTCACTCGTAGGAATTGTATCATGGTTTGTAGTAATAAGCTTACCAAGATGATACACTTGGGATTTAAGAGTATGCCTACTGCAAAAGAAACAGCATTAGTATACTTACAACATGTGTTCAAACTACATGGTTGTCCTAAATCAGTTACGACTGACCTTGGTGTTTAGTTCACCAGTAAGTTGTGGAAGAACTTTATTGGGCTCTTTGGCGTAGAAGTAAACCTTGCTACTACCAGTCATCATAAAACGGTTGGTCAGGTAGAACCCAATAACTCCAACGTTAGTATGTACCTGAGGTGCTTTGTGAAGACCTTTGATGACGACGAATGGTTGAAGTACTTATACCAACTCTTGGAAGAGTAAGAGGCAAAATAGTTTTATTTTTAAGGATTGAATTTTTCTATAGAAAAGGTAATATTAATTTTTCTGATGTTGATCCCAATGAACCAACAAAAGAATCTGACAAAGAATATGTTCCAATAGGATTTTATAGAAATATAGATGATAAAGGAAAATGTAATTCTTTCCCCATTTTTATTATTTTTGAATTTAATAATGAAGTTTGTAAAGTGGAAGAAAAGGAAAATTTCCGTTATCAAGATAATTACCAACTTACCCCAGATATAAAATGGTCGTTAGTTGAAAGTATACTATTAGAAAAAAGTGGATTTAATGATAAAAATAATGGTCTAACTCATACAATGAATTTTATGAATACTGCCTTTTTAAATAATCTCCTTATATCAAGCGGTGCAAATTATATTAATACAAAATTATCAAATTTTCTTAATTTTCATGAAGTACCAAATGAATATGTTATACGAGCAGTATATAATTCAAATTTTGAAACTAAATCTTCGATTGTTAAATTTATGGATTATAATTTTGATTATGAAATCGATGAATTATTGGAAGGATTTGTACATGTCTATGATTTTTTTGCGATGTTTATGAAGATGTTAAAAATTTCGCGGAGGATGTTGGAGATTTTGTGAAGGACAGCATTTCTTATATTATTGGAGGGTTGTTTAATTCGGATTCAACTGATCCCTCTTCCCTTCTACAGGCTACAAGCCAGAAAATACGGACCCTTCAAGGTTATTGGAATTGATAAAAGCAAGCTTAACTACCGCCTGGACATTAGTAAATCACCTTTCCCTAACGTCTATCCTGTGTTTTACATTAGTGAGTTGGAACCATACCACAATAAACCAAGAAGAACCAATACCGGTACCAGAAGACTACCAGAAAATTATCAAAAATCCTTA
>MCFH01000012.1:745000-782500 GCA_002104945.1 Piromyces finnis
ATGTCCATTTCATTTTCTAACTCTTTATCATATCTTGAAAAGAAAGATAGATCTTTTTGGGTGTCCTCAATTTCAACTATATGATTTAAGAAATTTTCCATTTCATTTGGTTGATTATATATATATTCCTATATATATTTTTTGTTAAAGGAGAGGTAATTATTATTGATTAGTTAAAGAAAAAATTAAAATAGAAAAATAAAAGTAAAGGTTATCCTTTTATATATATATACAAAAAGGAAAAAGGAGGGGACAAAAATAGATTTATAAAATTTATAAAATAAAAAAAAATATTAAAAAATTTACTAATTTAATAACGCAATTTAAAGCTGTTCTTATTAAAAGTTTCAAGGTTTGGGCTAATAGATTAATTAGTGATAAAAATTCTTTTGTATAATCATGTGAAATTGTGGTAGAATGAGTAATGGTTGAAAAAAAGTATATTATTTTTCGAACTAATTTTTTAGGTTCATCTTCTAAATGTAATCCGGTAGTATCGTTGAATTGACACATTTTTTTTTCGATTTCGTCCAATGCATTAAAAAGAACTTCAATGTGAAATACAAATGTTTTTGCTTGTTCTATTTCATGATCAATTGAATTACTATTAACGTAATTTAATAATTTTTCTACACATTGTGCTGCTGATTCTCTATATATTTTAAGAATGGACCAAACCCTTGCTATTCTTTCTTCCATCCTATTTTTATCATCAAGTTCCTCTATATTACACAAATAGATTATATAATTAACAAAATATTTAAGTTTATTATTTTTAAAAATGAATGGTGATTTGAAAAAAAAAAAAAAAAAAAAACAATAATAATAATCATTATTATAAAAAGTATAATTTCTTAAATACATATATATATATATCTATATATAACTATACGTATTATATATTACCTTCAATACTTGAATATTTTTTGGGTGGAACATACTCCGGAACCATACGAACATTCCATGCCTAAAAATAAAAATAATCAATTATATTTGGAGGGGGGGATAAATTGAAATAATAATAATAAAATAAAAAAAAAATTTTTTTATTATAATGCTGATTAAAATAAGAATAGTTTTTATAAAATATTTCTATGATTTTTGATATTTAATCCTTTTTTGTATATAAGAATAAAGATGTTTTTTTTTTTTCGTTTTTATTTGAATGTAAATGTAAATATATTACTTTATAAATGTTATAGCAATCAAGATGTAGTATTTCTATTGTTTTCGTTTTTATATTATTATGTTCAACGTATTGTTGTAATACCGGGATTCTACAACTTCCACATTTTTGAGCGAAATATTGAAAAAAATCCTTTTGACAATAAACATCACCATCATGTTCAAAGTACATAGATTCAGATCTTAAATCTTTTGAACATTTAGCACAACAAAAATGTTCAACATGATATTTTTTTCCAATAGCATTAATATGAATATCTAATATAGCTTTTCCACACTTTGCACATACGAAATCTAAACGTTTATAATAATCATTTTCACATAAAGGGCGAAAAGTTCCATCGTCCATTTTATAGGTGAAGAATTTCGATAAACAAATTTCTTTACAATCCTATATTTCGTTATATTGTTTATTTTTTTTTATATGTTGTCATTATTTATTTAATATTTTTATATTTTGTGTGTATAAAAGTATTATTAAATTAAAAAAGTATGGAATTATTTTTAAAAAAAAAAAATAAAAAATATTATTATAAAATTGAATTTGAATTAGTATTTCTAATAAATAATGAAATAAAGTTGAAATATAAAAAAGAAAATACTATTTACCACACAACGAAAGCAATCTAAATGGAACACACCATCCATTGCCGTTATATATGAACCTTTAATAGGTTTTTTACATTCTATACAATATTTTGATTTATCGTTTAAATTTGATAAATTTGAATTTTTATTCAAATTTAAACTACTATTTGACGGTAGTGTTTCCATACTTATTGTTTTATTATTATAGTTAGTATATTGAAGTATATTAAATTGAATAATAGAATTTTAAATTTATTTTTGAATTTAATTATTTGATTCTTTAATTGTATTTATATTTTTTATTTATTCACTAAATTATGTAGATATAAAATGTATGTTTGTATGGGTATATAATAATATATATATGTATATATATAAAAATTAGTAAGAAATATTAATATTGCTTCATTACAATGTAAAGTTAAAAAATGAATAAATAAAAAATTAAAATAATTTTTTTTTGGATAATTAATATACAAGGCTATAACTAAAAAAAAAAAAAAAAGTAAATTGTCTTTTCTTTCTCTCTCTCTCCTTAACTATTATTCTTTTTTTTTTTTTATTTATTTATTTATTTAATATAGATTTTTTTTATGATTTAATTTTCTCCCAAAACTTTGTTTTTTTTTTCAAGGTATTAGTCATAAAATGAATGAATGTTTTTACTTTTTATAAAATATTTTTGAGAATAAACAATGACACCTTTTTCTTTTTTCATATATATATACATATATAAAATGATTTGAATTTTTCTTTATTATTACATATAATAATTTCAATAAAGAATAAACTAATTTTAAATAAATAAATAAAAAAAAAAAAGTTGTATTTTAACGTTGATATACAGCTTGGGAGATAAAATATTTTTATCTTTATTTGAAATGAAATATTTACTTTGTTTTTTTTTTTTTCTTTTTAATTATTTGTTATTTATTGTTATTTATTGTTTTTTGTGTTGTTGTTATTTGTTGTTCTTGCTGCCTTTTTTTTTTCCAAAAAAAAAAAAACAAAAGAGAGGTGTTGAGATGGTTATACACTTTTTGCTTTATTTACATTTAGACTTTTAAATATAAAAAAAAAAAAAAAAAAAATTTAAGGACTTTTTTTGTTTTTATTAAAATATAAATTTTTAATATAAAAAAAGAATATTAATTTTTTATTAAAAAAAATAAACAATTTGAAAAGAAAAAAAAAAACGTTTTTATTATTAATGCTAGTTACAAGGATTAAAAAAATAAAAAGGACTATTGACTATTAATCATAATATTTAATCATAACAATACAAAAGAAAAAAAAAAAAAAGAATTATTTATGAAATAGATGGTTATTCAATCGATTACAAAATTATAAAAATTTAGAGATACATAGAATCGATGAAAAAAAAGTTAATAACCCTTTTTAGTTTGATTTAACGTCTTTTTTTTTTAGAAAAAAAAAAGTATGACTACTTTTTGAATTAATTAAAATAGTGATAACCGATATTTTCTTTTAAACATTGCATTTAACACGACCTTTATTTTGGAGGTATTATATAAGGGATTTGATTCAATATTCAATCATTAAAATAGATTATATTTTTCACATGGATAGGATAACATAACACCAAAGATTTAATGTTTTTTCTTTCTTTCTTTCTATACCTATACCATAAAATTACTTTTATATCCTTTTTTTTAAAAAAAAAAAGGCTCTCTAAAAGTTTTTCTGTTCAAATTTTAGATTTTCTAAATATTATTGAATATTAACATGGATATAAATAATGGATCACCTCCCCTACATCCCATATTAAAATAAAGATTTCATCGAATAATACCAGAAAAAAAAAAGTTCATTACTTATTTTACTTTGTTTTTTATTTTATTTTATTATTATTATTATTATTATTATTATTATTATTATTATTATAGTAATATTAAGATGCTCTAGCAAAAAAAAAAGTTTTGTTTATTTATTATACATTTATTTAATTATTATTGATTCATTCATTTATATATATAAAATAAGTTTATTTATTTAAATAGTATTTATTCATTCATTTACTTATGATAAATTATTTATTTTAAGATGGTAAAATGTATCCAAAATCTAATGATGTTTATATTAAATATATATTAGATTATATTTAAATATATTTCAATATAAATTAAATTTTAAATTCTAAAAAAGTTTAATTATTATAAAAATGAAATTAAAAAAAAAAAAACACTTTTCAACATAAAAAAAAAAAAACAAGGAAAGATATATATATAATAAAATTTTCTTAAGAATGATAATACTTATGAAGTTACTTGTTTTAATTATTTTTACTTTTGTATGTGTAAATAATAAAGTTGTTAAAAGAGAAGTTCAACTTGATATCAATGAAAATAATGCAATGGCAGATCAGGAATGTCAGTATGATTTAAGCATAGAGTTTTTCACTGAAATAACTATTAATAAAACGAACCAATAATGAAAACATTTTCTTTTATTTATAGTATAACATTATATAGAATAAGTATATTCTTTGATTAAAGACTTGGTATTGAATTTGTAGTTGATGTGCATACTTTTTAGAAGCAACAAATACTAGGTAAACCTAGGTATGGCTAGTGAAGAATTAAAAAAAAAAAAAAAGACAATATTATAATGATAATTAGTTAAAAGAATAAAATAGTTTATTCAATCAAATATAAGAATGCAATGAATGCAATGGTAATGAATCTTTAGAGTTTATTATACTTTTTTTATTATTATTATTAGAATTTTAACAAATAAAAATTCTACACTTGATAATCATGGAAAATTGAACATATTTTATAGTTTAAATTGTTGGATACTTTTAAAGTTGAATAAAAAAAAATCATTTTCTTTTTAAATATCATTTCCTATTGAGATTATTAAAATACTATTACACATTAGGTTTTTAATTGAAAAATAACAATACTTATTATTCTAATAGAACTTTTTTTTTTTTTTTCAAATACTGAATTCATAGAAATAGAATAATGAAATAATAAAAATCTTGTTTTATTTTTACACTGATATCTTTATTCCTGTATATTGATTAAGTTTTTAAAATTTGGATAAACTTTATTCCTTTAATTGCCTATATAAATGTATTTATTTTGATTAAAATAGAGTAGAAATTTTATAATTTTAAAATTATAATTAATTGAAATAAAAAGAATACAATGTAATGAAAGTTGTTATGTTCATATTTTTTTTTTTTTAATCCTTTAAATATTCAATCTATAATCATATTTATCTCTCTTTTTTAAAAAAAAAAATATTATATATATATATATAAACTAATATATACTAAACTAATATGATGTTCTACTTTTAATTTTTACATTTATTTCGTTAAAAAATATTTCCAATTACCAATTATTTTGATAATTGACTATAAAAGTATTTATTCCTTTTATTATTTTGATGATTGATTATAAAAGTATTCATTCCTTATTTCAAAGGTATAATTTTAAATGATTATTCACCTCATTCTTATACAAGGATAAACTTCTTAACACGATAATATATATGTTACATATATTAAAACCTAAAACTATTACTATAAATAGTTGAGCCTAATGAATTAATAATTACTTTTTTTTTTATTTCAAAAAAAAAAAAAAAAACAATTTTTCACAAGAGCAATTATTTATAAATTAAAGGAAATGACTTCATAAAAAACTATTATTTAAATAAATACTATTGTTATTCCAATAATAAAGATTATTATTAATATTTGTATAGATAGATAGAAAAAAGGATAATAAAAAAACAATCATTCCTCAAACTATATATTTGCTTAAAAAAATTATTTTCTTTATACATTACAACTATACTATACTTTTTTTCAATTGAATAATCTTTATATTGTTACTGTCTTTTTTATTACTATATCAATTTATACATTCATAATTACTAATGCCTTTTTTTTTTTTTTACTCATTTACATATTACTTGGGTATACATTCATAATTACTAATGCCTTTTTTTTTTTTTTTACTCATTTACATATTACTTGGGAAAAATACTTGATAATTATTATAAAAATAATTTTTTTTTTTATAGTATAATCGTTGGCATATTTTATTAAAATACATATTAAATTTAAATATTTTATAAAGAGAATTGAAATTGGGTATATTAATTAAATATTATTGTGATAAATATATATGTAAAATATTTTTAAATGGTGTTATTTAATTTTGATGGGGGAACCATTCCTTTGGATACTCTATAGTACACTATTGAAGAATCCGATGATAAAATTGCATATATTATACTTTTAAAAAATAAATTTATTTTTAGAAAGAAAAAAAAAAAGTTATTAAAATTTAAAAAAGTATTAAACATTATAATTTAGATACATATTGATATACCTTGAAATGTCTTTTAATTCAACAAAAGTTTTATTCAGCCTTTTTTAAAAAAATAAAAAGTTAATTTTTCATATAATCATTATATATGTATAAATTTTATAATTAATTACGTTTCAATAGACCAAGTTTCATTTATCCCCATTGGAATTACAATACTATTTTCATTCTAATAAAATAGATATCAACCATTATTATCCATACCAAAAAAAAGGAAAGAAATCAGCAATTTTTCAATTTATCTCTTTAAAAAAGTAATTTTTTCTTTTTTTAAAAAAATAATAAAAAATATAAACCTCTTTTGGATTTTTAACTTCAAATGCAATTGTTTTTAACTCTTTAACATCAATAAAATTTTTAATTTCATATTTTTTTACTATAAAAAAATGTAATAAAAGTTTATCAATAAAGGTAAACAATAAATACATTTAAAATAACTATTTACTTTTTAAAAATATATACCTAGACATAAATCCAAATAAGTTTGAAATATATTATATGACTTTAATGGATACTTTTCACAATATTCTTTGACATTACTATACTTTTTTTTTTTTTAATACCGTAGTAATAGTTGAAATTAGTTAAAGAAATTACAATTCTTATTTTTCATTTTTCATTTATACATATTATCCCATTTCCTTATTCTATAAAAACTATTTAAAAAATATAAAAAAAAAACCTACCATCGGATTTTTCTCCATTTTTTCTTTTTTTTTTTTCAAAAAAGTTTATTCAATTCTTGACTTTCTTTTTTTTTTAAAAAAAAAAAATAAACTTTTTACCCTCACAAAAAAATTAAAAATCTTTTGTTTCACCAATAAAAAAAAATTTCAAAAAAAAAAAATAAAATAAAAACTTTTAAAAAGGACAGTTCAAAAAAAGTAAAAGCAAAAGCAAAACTTGAAATTATCATTTCACTATGCTAATAATGCAATCTTTCTTTTTTTTATTTTTTTTATAGATAAAACTAGAGTACGCGATTTTACAAACTTTTTAGATGTTCAAGTTTCCAAGGATTAAAATTTTATTTTTAAAAAAAGAGATATTCAACTCAATAAAATAATGGAACCTTTTTCCCTATTAATTAATAAAAACTTTAACTATATTTATAGAAAAATTAAAAAGATAAATTTTACATTTTTTTTAAATATTAATTACATATAGAATAGTTCTATAAAATCATCTATACTTTATATCACATTACCTCTAATCAAACTTTTTTTATTAGGATTTTTCTTGAAGGGGACTATTTTTATCCACTATAAAAAAAAAAAAAAAAAAGAGGACCTCTTTAAATTTTACAATTCATTATAAAGGTTAATCATTACTATTTTTCTTTTCTTCTTTTCAACATATTCTTGCCGTTTTAATTATATACCTATATATATATATATTTTTCTTCTTTTCCTTCTTCTTATTTTTTTAAAAGTAAAAAAAAATCATCATTAAAATTATTATTGAAAATTAGTTTTTTTTTTTTTTTATTTTTGTTTTTTATTTCTAAAATATATATATTCTTTCATAAAGGAAAAATCAATCATAATCTATAGAATTATGTTCAATAGTACATTATATATCATATCCTATTATTAAAGACTTTTTATGATATTTTTTTTTTTTTTGTAGAATATTTTAAGAAATAATAAAATATAGTTAAAAATTTTAAACTTTTTTCATTTTTTCTTCTATAGCCTATATAGAATAAAAAGAAAAGAAAAAAAAACTATATAATATATAAAAGAAAAGAAAAAATTAAAAGTATGGATATAATTGACGATATAGAAACCACAGATACTTTGACATTAGAAACATCAAATTTTAATATTTTAAATAATAATGTGGAAATTAATAATGAAGAGGTAGAAAAACAAAATTTGATGGAAACAACTCAATTTAAAAATCAAAATTTTGTTAAAAGTAATAATGATAATGATACCTTGGAAAATAAGGATTCTAATATTGATATTGATAATGATAATGATAATCTTGTCAGTCCATCGACTTTTGCAAATTTACCTTCTCCATCTAATCCACAATCAATTAACCTTCCCATCATTATTAATAAAAAAGATGAACAAAATATTAAAAGAAAGAAAGAAAATCATTTACGCAAGTCACTTGATGAATTAACATATTCCAGGGATCAAGAAAAATTTATCTATTACCTATATAATTTGCCAAATGAATTATTAATTCAAATCGCTATTTTATTAGATTTAAAATCTTTAGGTCGTATGTGTCAACTCTCAAAATTCTTTTGTGACTTACTATATTCAACCGAAGAACTCTGGGAAAATTTAAATTTATCAAAAAAAAATACAATTGGAGGTAAAAAAAATACATATATATATATATATTTTATAATATTTAGAACTATATATGTACTATTTGCAATACAAAAAAATAAAAGTAGATAAAAAAATAATATAGATAATATAAATGAGATCTATTCATTCATCCTAAAATGCAATAAAAATATTTGTTTAAAAAAAAATATAACTATGAGAATATAAATACTAATTATAAATATATATTCATAATTAAATATTTATATATAATTAATATCAAAGGTGGAAAATATGATAATGATTATCCTATTCATGATAATTTAAAATTTCTTTTAGATAATCCAGAAAGAAATCGTCGTTTTTATTCATTAAAAAAAATTGATTTATCAATTACGTATATTAGTGATTTATCCATTTTTGAAAGAGATGAAGTATTAAATTGTTGTTCTAAACTTACAAGAATAAATCTTACCTCGTGTAAACATATTGATTCCTTTTCCATTTATTACTTAAAAAAATTACCTTGCCTTGATACCTTGGATTTATGTTATTGTGATCAAATTAATAATCTCTCCCTAAAAATTATTGCCGATTATTTACCAAATTTAAAACATCTTGATCTTTCGTATCTTTCAAATATTACCGAAGGGGGATTAAGACATTTATTAAAATTACCGGAACTCGAAACAGTAAAAGTATTGGGTTGTTTTCAAATACGTAGCTATTTTTGGAGTTATTTAGGAGATTTTGGAAATAGAGGTATTTTACCCATTCGAAAATTAGTAATCGGTGAACATGGTATGTAAATTTATATCCAATCTTTAAAAATAAATATATATTTCATAAATTACTTTTTTTTTTATTCCTTAAAAAAAATTAGTAGATGAAAAAAAAATTCATAATTATTATTATGGTTTCAAGCTTTTTTTTTTTTTAAATTACAAAATATATTTAAATCATTTTTATTTTGAATAATACAATATATAGGAAAATCTCAATTTAGACTTCCAAAATTCTGTGTTTGGAGAATGAATGATTTAGTAAATCATTGCCCATTATTAGAATCCTTATCACTTGATGTAAAATATCACACCAAAATAATAATAATAATAATAATAATAATAATAATAGTAATAATAATAATAATAGCATAGAATATTAAAAGATTAATTATGTTAATATATATATATGCATATACACATGATGGATTATATTAATTATAATAAAAAAATTGTTTATTTTATTTAGATGGTGTTAATTGACTGGACAAATAATAGTTTAAAAACATTAATCAATGGATGTACAAAACTTAAAGAATTAAGCTTATTACTTTATGAAAGTGCATGGGGTATAACTAATTTTATTTTATTCTATCTATCTACATAAGACTTTTAAAAAATAAATAAATATCTATTAATATACAATTTATAATATATATACTATTATAATAATTATTACGAAAAATATAATAATAAAAAAAAAAAGATTCCTTTAAAGATTCTGCTCAAGAATTAGAAAAATTAGAAAAATTAGAAATAACGATTCATTGTGGTTTATCTATTACAGAGGAGGCTATTGAACATATTTGTAAACCAAATGTTCAATGTATTCGATTTATACAAAAAGCTTCCATTTTTGATTCTAATATTCTACTTTCTAAAATTCATTCTAAATGTAAATCAATAAAAAGTGTTGAAATAAACGGTTTCAACATTAAAGAGGACGGTGTTAACTATCTTTCAAAATTAAAAGATTCACTGGAAGAATTATCATTGTACGAACCTTTTACAAATAATAACTTATTAACAGTGTTATCGGAAATGAAACTTAAAGATTTAAATTTATCCGATATAAAAAAGACCAGTTTTTCCAATCATTTTAAAAAATTATTTAGAGGAAATAAAATAAAAAGAAAACCTAAAATGCTTCTTTACGATCCAATTGCTAATGCGAAACAAGAAAATACCAATTTTAAAAATAAAATCATTAAGGGAAAGAAAAATTATAATACAATTATACATCCTGTCATTCAATATGAGGGTACTGTATTAGCTAATAATATTATAGAATTAGAATTGAATTCAAAAGAACCCTTCCAAGATACCGATCTACAAAATATTGGGCTATACTGTAAATCGTTACGTTGGATATCATTATCCTTCCCTAATACCTATCCTAAAACAATTAGCTCTCTTATTAATTGTCCCGAATTAGTCATTGTACAACTTTCTGTAACTCAACCTCAACCGATTCAAAGGGTTGATTCCGATTCTGATTCAAACTTTGATTCCGACTCAGAATTAGAAAATAATGATAATGTGCATGAGGTTAACCGAAGTCTTCGTGTACAAAATAATGAAGAAGAAGAAGAAGAAGAAAGGGAGGAGGAGGAAAATCGTCGTCGTCGTCGTCATCATCATCATCGTAACAATACTAATAGAGATGAAAATGTATCCCTATACAGAAAAAAATCGAAAAAATCAACAAAAATCATACCAATAAAGTATAAAGCATCCTCTCCAGAATGTCAATCACTTATAACCTTTTCACACTACGGTAAAAAAATACGATTCCTTCAATTATCTGGTCCTATTGGACTCACTGATTATACACTATCGCATATTTCTCATCTTGTTAGTCTTAATACTTTTTGGATTAAAGAATGTCATGATTTTACCTTTGATGGTCTATGTAAATTTTCAGAAATGAAATGGAAGGTATGTAAATTACATTTTTAATAGAAATTAATATTGACATAGAGTTAAAAACCCATCTTTGACTCTATATAAATTATATATATATATTTATATATATACATATATGTGTGTGTGTAATTACCTTTAATTCTACCTAAAATATTTTCTTTTTTTTTTTTTTTTTATATAAATAATACTAATTTTTTTTTATTTTATTTTTTATAATATAAACAAAAATAATAGACACTAAAACGTTTTATAATTACAGATTGTAAAAATGTAGAGGATGATATTCAACAAAAAGTTCATATTATTAAAGATTTAGAAATTGATCTAATTATAGAAAATAAGGATTGAAAATTATCAAAAATCTAATATTTACAAACTATATATAATATATTATTATTATTAAAATTTAATTTGTAATGTATTTTTTATTAGTTTTTATTTGAACAAGAATAACAAACAACCATTTTTTTTTCTATAATAAATTAATTTTTTTTATTATATAGTAATAGAATAATCAATAGAAGTAGTTATTTATACCATCAAATGTAATAATAATATAATAATAGAAAGTATAAAAATATTTTATTTAAATTATTTATATAAAAAAAAAAAAGATATTTTTTAAAAATGTTAAATAGTTTTTTTGTATTATGAAATGTAAAATATTTTATATATTTGTAAAAAAAAAAAAGTTTACTATCGTAATAATTAGATAAATAGTTTTGAAAAAACAAAAAAAAAAAAAAAAAACTTTAGAATAAAATAAAATTTTTGGAGAAAAAAAAAACTTTTTATCTAAACATGATAATTCTTTAATTATTAATGCTTGATTTGGATCCCTGATATGTTTTATCCTTTGTCTAAAGACATTAATATTTAATATATAGTTTAAGGGGGAAAAAAAAGTATATACATTTATTTTATAAATATAGAAAAAATAGTATGTCTTTTATATATTTGTTTGTTTGTTTATTTATTTATATATATGTTTTTTGTTTTTTGTTTTTTGTTTTTTTTTGGTATTTTTGCTTTTGATTTTGTTGTTTTGGTTTAAAGCATTAATATATACAGTAAATATAAAAAGGATAAAAAAAATATAAATACATATATTTGATTGATAAATAACAAAAAAAAAAACTTATATGATATAGTTTTTTCTTATAAAAATAAAACTATACAATAATTGAATAGATATCATGTTTTCTTATTATTATGTATATATATATATATATATGACTTTATATATACAAAAAAAAAGTTCATCTTAATGTATTAATTAAAAAAAAATGAAAAATTAAATGATATTTAATAATGAAAAGGATAATGAATGAGATATTCAATTAATTAAATCCATCTTTAATAAAGTATAGATTAATTAATTACAATGAATTTAAATTAATGAAAAAAAAAAAAATAAAAATATAATGGTTATTAGTTTCAAAAAAAAAAAATAAAAAAAAGCAAAATAAAAAATTATGGTTTAATAAATTTTCTTAATCTTGGGTTTGTTTTTACTGGAGGTGGTACATCCTTTGGTGGTCTATAATAATAATTCAAAAAATAATATATAATATATATATATATTATTATTATTATATATATATATATATATTTTTTAATTTAGCAATGTAAAATATTTATATATATATTTATTTAAAATATAGTTTTATACGTTAATTGACTTACTTTGGCATGACAACTGTATTTATTATATTATTTTTTGAATTTTGTTGTTCTATTATCATATTCTAATATTTTATTAAAATTATTAGTTTTTAAAAAAAGTATTAAAAAAAATTTTCACTATAAATATTTATCTTTTTTTTTTCTTTTTCATATTATAAAAAGTAAAAAAAAAAAAAAAAAAATACTTACATCATAGTTTAACTCATAAAGATATTTATTACTGTAATCATAATTTTAATCAGTGGATAAGACAAATTAGCGAGTGTGAATATTTATAGAAATTATTTGGGGAATTTTTTTTTTAGGGAGGTGTATTAAAATATATGAATTGGTAAATGTCAATGATTGTTTTTTTTTTTTAAAAAAAAAAAAAAAGTGATTTTATAAAAATAACAACCAATTTTTTTTTCTTTTTTTTTAACTAATTAAAAACTAATTTTTCTTACAATATTTAAAAATCATTCTATTATTTACAAAAAAAATTAAACAAAAAAAAAATTCAATTTTTTTTTTAAACATAAATATATAAAAAAAAAAAAAGGTATATTAATAAAATTGTTTTATTAATGATTACTATTTCTATTTTTATATATTTATTATAATATCTTTCTTTTTTCTTCTTCTTTCAATTCTTTATACTATTACTATTTAAAACTACTATTAAAATTTAATTATTATACTTTTAAAACTAAAATTTTTATTAAAAATAAAATTTATATATAATATATAATATAATATTAAAAAAAAAAAAAAAGGTATGTTTATTTTTCTTGATATTTACTTCATTCTATTGTCTTCACCAAAATATTTTTGAGATTTTCCAAAGGGAGAAGTTGGCTTTTTAAATTCTTTTTCATTTTTATCATGTGGATTACCATGATGATACATATAATTTTGTTGGGTGTAGGAATGCATTAACATATTGTCATTAATATCCATATCATATCTTCTATCCATTTTTTTGTTATAATCATCGGTGGTGATTGGACCGTGATAAATATCATTCATATTGGAATCCTTTGGCAATTGAATAGAGTAGTAACGTGTTCTACTGGTGTTACATGATAAATTTGATGGGGAACGACTATGACTATGACTTTTTATTATATTTCCAGGTAAAATTTGAGAAGAAGATGGAGATTTTGTAGAAATAGGTGATGGGGTTGGCGATATTGATTTTACCTTTTTTTTTAAGGACAAAGAATTAGACAAGGAATTACCAGGATTAAATGGACTATTTGTCTTACTTATAGTTTTAGGACTTCTAAAGTTTGATTGTACCTCCATTTTCTGATAATTTTCCTCTGATTTATAAAACATATTAATTTTATTCTTTAATTTTGAACTACCTGATCTCATTAATGAATCAGAATCTATCTTACGACTGGAGATTTTATTTTTAGTAAGAGGAGAATGGTCTAAACCTGAATCACTTTGGGAATTAATTTCGTTTAATAAGGCCTTCTTGTATAATTTTTCGGATTCATGATGATGATCTTTATCAATAGAAGAAGGAGGTGTCATTGAATTTATTTTTAAATGAGAGTGTGGATTAAAATATGAACCATTATTAGAATAAGGTTGTTGTTGCTGCTGTTGCTGTTGCTGTTGTTGTTGTTGTTGATGATGATGTTGTTGGTATTGAATAGAATTTTTATAATCATCTTGAGAATAATGATGGTGATGATGATGATGTTGGTGTTGATGGGATTGTAATGGGGATAATTGTAATTGTTGTAATTGTTGTTGTTGTTCTTGTTGAATTAAATGATATTGTAATTGTTGCTGTTGTTGTTGTTGTTGTTGTTGTTGTTGAAATTGCATTTGGGTATGTTGAGATTTTTGTTTTTGTCTTAATTGAACTTGTTGTTGTTTAAGTTTTAATATGGAATAATCTGGTGGAGAGTCATTATGATTAACATTGTTGTTATTATTATTGTTGTTGCTATTATTATTATTAATATTATTTAGACTTTCACCAGAAGCAATGTTCAACACTTTAGAATTATTTTTAGAAAAAAGAGTGGTATATTTTGGAGATACAGCAGGACTTGTTTGCATTGAAGCAGAAATATTTGTTGTATCCATTTTAAAATTGGGTTTAATTTGATTTGTCATTGATTTTATATCGGTAGGTTTATTGTATATTCCACCAGATGTTTTTACTGCTAAATTGTTTGTATTACTTTCTAATTTATTATTGCTACATTCAGATAGTATATTTTCTTCAGACTTTTCTGGTATTTCCCTAAAAATGAATAATAATAAAATAAAAAAAGAGAAAGAGGGATAGAATAATATATTTGAAAAGAAAAAAAGAACAAAATGTAGATATGTATTAATGTATATATTTTATAGAAATAATTTAAAAAAAAAATATTAAATGTATCGTTGAGTTAATAAAAATTTATAATTTTATGATAAATAATTGTAAAAAAAAAAAAAGATAAAAATTACCAATCAAATGGAATATTTTTTGGTTTACCAGAACATTCAAATAATTTATCAAGAAGTTTATCAATATGATTATAATTTGGAGCATCTTCAAAATGTAATGATACTAAATAATTCATAATTTCCAAGAATGGTTTTGGTAAATTAGCTACTAAACTTTCATTTGTATATTTTTTCTTAAGTTCAGCAACCTTTTCTTTTTCTTTAACTTTCCAGGGAAGATCACCTCTAACAAATTCAACCAACATATAAAACATAGACCAAAGGTCATCAACACGACCAAGATCACGTCCTTCATGAGCATTTATTGAAGCATATGCTACAGTTCCTCTAAAACCAACATGTTTTCTTTCTTCTCTTAAAACACCTTCTGAATTACGATAGGAACGACATAAACCAAAATCAATCATATAACATTTAGAACGAGTGTATGTACCATTAGTACCATTTCCTGGTGGTGAAATTCCCATACAAAAATTACCAGGTTTAATATCACGATGTACTACACCTGCAACATTATGACATACTTCAATAGCTCTTAAAATTTGTTTTCCAAGTAATGCAGTAGTTGCAATTGAAAATCTTTGACATTTTCTACGTAATTTTGATAAACTATAGTATAGATATTTTTTTTTTAAAAAAAAATATACAAAATATAAAAATAGTTTAAAAATAAATAAAAGAAAAATGCATATACCATTAATACTTTTAATTATATTTCAAAAAAAGAAAAAAATCTTTTTTTTTTTTTTTTTTCTATATTCATAAAATAATTTTCATGGAATTTACCTTGAACCTAATAATTGCATAATAATATAATTATAGGTTGAATTAACTTTGGATTGAATAGTAAAACGACCATAAGCTTCTAATTTACAAAAATATGGGTATCCTATTTTTATTCATTTATATACATTATGAATGAATTAAAAACTTGTTAATATTTTTTAAAAAAAAAAAAAGGAGGGAAAAAGAGATAGTAGATATAATAGAATAGTTTATTCTTTTAAAAAATAAGTTTCATTAACTCACCTTGAAGCTTTTTTAATACATCCATTTCCATTAAAAGTAAAGGTTTTCTTTTTTTAGAAGTATTATTTAAAGGTCCTTCAACCTTTACTGCAACTTTTTCACCACTATATATATTAACAGCAGTATAAATTTCACCAAAAGCACCTTTACCTAAGGAATCAAGCTTGTATAATTTAATAAAAGAATAAAATTTTAATAATTTAGGTTACTTTTTCTTATTTTATTCTTTCTTTTTTTTTTCTTTTATTTTTTTTTTTAATAATTATTATAGTAATATATTATGTTATATATATATAGTATTATAGAGTATATATATACCAATTTCCATTTCTTCTTGACAACAATTGAACTCAACATTATGATAATATTTTTAATAAAAAAAAAAAAAACTGAAATTACAAGGTTATAAAAAGTGAATTGGTTTTATATATTTTAATTAATTGAATTTTTTTTTTTTTTAATTTTAAATTCTTTAATTATTTCAAAATTTTTATTAAATTTAATAATTTAAATATCAAAATAGAAAATATTCTTTTTTATATAGGTTATTTCCTTTTTTTCTTTTTTTATAGAGAATTGATATAAAATAATAAAGTGTTATAGTTTTTTGTATTTTATATAAATATGTAATGATATTATGTATTTTTTTTTAAAAATGCAAAATTTTGTATAAATCTTTGTGATTTATTGTATAAATGTATCCAAACAAAATTGTCAATTAGTTGTTATTATTTACATAGGTTAAAATATTAATAATTATATATATCTATAGGTATATTTCAATTTGGTTTTTATATTATTAAACAAGTTAATATTTCAAAAAATGTCGACGTTTATCTATAGAGATAGATAGATATTTTTTTTAAAAAAAAAAAAAAAAAAAAAGATATTGAAAAAAGAATTGTGTTTCTTCTTTTAAAACATTGTTAATAATGTAAAAAGAAAAATAGTTTTTATTGATATCCAAACTATCCTTTTTTTTCCTCTTCTTTCCTCTGCTATTTCTATTTTTTTTATCAAAAATAACAATTAAAAACAAAGAAAGAAAAGAAAGAAAAATGACTTTTATTTGATAATGAATTAAACTTTTTTTAAAATTTTAATTTTTTTTTTTTTTAATTAAATATTAAAAAATTTAAAAATTTAAAAATAAATTAAATTTTTTATATTAATTGATTTTCTCTATAAAAATTTAAATTAATTAAAAATTTTAATTTGAAGCTGTACAAACACACAACCCACACACAACACAGCAAGCACATACCACTTTTAATAACGACAAGCATCTTTTTTTTTTTTTAGGTATTTAAGAAAAGTATTTAGGAAATATATAAATAAATCAACATTATGATAAATAAAAAAACAAGGTTAAAAAAAACAATAATAATAAATAAAATTATAAAATTAATAATTATTTAAAAAAAAAAAAAATTATTAATAAGGAATATAAAAAAAAAAAAAAGAATGTCTTAAAATTTACTACACTAAAAATATAAAGAAAAGAATATTATCATTGTTTATCAGCACAGTAGAAACAAAAAACATAAAACAAAATACTTTTCTAGTATTGATTTATTTTTATATGAAAATAATTAATAAATTAAATTCTTTTTGTTTCATTAAACATCTAACCCCAATACATCCTAATAAATTAATAAATAATAGAAACACACAAGTTAATATTCTTTTTTTTTTTTTACCCATTGAATTGAATAGTTAAATTCTAATTCATAATAAAATTGAAAATGCCTTATTATTATAATATTAAAATGTATTTTTTTTTTATATATTTCAACGCAATTAATAATTTAAATAATAATTATTTACTTTTTTTGTTTATCTATTAGAATAGTGTTCTTTTTTATTTATTTTTTAATCAAGAATATTATATTTAATTCTATAATTTAAAATAGAGTGTCTATGTAAATATTTATATGTAATATAAAAAAGAAAAACACATCCATTCTTTAATATTCCTTATTCCTAATGGCTATAATATTAAAATTATTAATAAAAATTAATATAAACAACTAATTAATAATATTTATTAATTTTATTTAATGTCTTTCTTTTTTAACATTTTAGATTTTATCAATTAATTCGATTTAAAGTTTTATTAAAAAAAGATATTTACATTACAATTACAATTGTTTATTATTTTCAATGATTTAATGGATACATCTTTTTTTTATTTTATTATTATTATTAATTTATATTGAAAAAAAAATGTGACAGATAGGAAATATAATGTTAAAACCCATGTAAATACATACATATACTTTAACACAAACACACGCAATAATAATATCCCTCTTTTTATCATCATTCTATACATTTTAATAATTGTGGCTATTAAGTTGTTTAAATTTAGATTTCATTGATTTTTTTTATAAAATAAATAAAAATTAAAATGGAATAACAAACATTTAGTGTAGTTTTTTTTTTGAGAGAGTGAATTTTATATTAATAATTGATCATATAAAAAACTTTGATTTTAATTATACCAATGAGTAACTTAAAATTTAATTCATAATTTTAAAATATAAATTAAAGTAAAAATGAATAAAATTATAATTAATTTTATTATTTTCTCTTTTTTCTTTAATTTCTATCAGTTTTTCTTAACACTGGTCATCGTCATTTCTCTAACTGTTTCTTGTAACTTTTTAAGAATTTGGTTGTTTCACTTTTTTAATTAATATCCAAATTAATTAAAAAAATTATTTTAATTAATCCATAAATATAAATTACATATATTACAATAAATACTAATATATTAAGATTTTAAATCTAAGAAAATAATTATTGTAAAAGCAAAAGTTGGAAAGTAGAAAAAAAAAACTATTTTTATTATATATATATAGTTATCTTTACAAGTTTTAAGTACTATGGATACTATGTATTCTCTGAATACTATGGATGCATTTAAAGCTTCGAGTATCGAAAATGATTAAATTGGATGAATATTGTCAATTTTGATTTATATCATCTTTTCTCTTTATTTTTATTATAAATAAAAAAAAAAACTACTACTAGTTATATTGGTTATATCATTGTATTTAATAGTATCAACAGTCACACTTTATATAATCCAAATTCATATATATAATAAAGTTATTTACTTCTTTTTTTTTATAAAAAAATAAAATATTAAAGTGCATAATTACCCTAAATGTTAAATTAACATTTTAAAAAAAGGATTATTAAGAGATGGTTTTATTAGTTTGGTGATTTTTAAAGTAAAATTTAAAGTAATATCTTTATTTATAATCTATAAAAATAGAAATGTGTAACTGTGTATCTGTGTGCATTAACCATTAAACATAAAATACAAATTATGATTATGATTATGATTACATATGTATATATTGAAACTTTAGTTAAAACTTTTTCTAAAATATATAAATAATATTATCCTATCGGTAATTATTAAAAAAATATTAAATTCGTTTTTAATAATAATAAATATATTAAAAGTCTTTTAATAAAACTAAATATTTACTTTCGAGGCCATCTTGTTTATAAATTTTACTATTAACGTTTTATACGGAAAATCAATGTAAACTACGACAGAAAATAACAATGAAATTAGTTTAATAATATAAACATGATTATATATTTATTATATAAATAAGAATTGGTTCAATACAATAATATTTAATGCTATTAATGGTTTAACCTACTTTTAATAGTTTATATTATATCTATTCTTTTTTTTTTTTTTTTATACTTTATAATTTCAAGGTTTCAATCTAATTCTAAAAGATTAGAGTTTCATAGTTTTATTCAAGTATTTTTATTACTATTATTATTATAAAAAATAAATTTATATAATAACAAAGAAATTACTGTTAAATTTTAAAATACATAGGTTTATACGATGATTATCCTTAAATGTTATCTATTTTCAAGTTATTTACTTTTTTTTTTTCCAGCTGTTCATGCCAAAAAAAAGTTGACTTTACAAAATTTTGACATTTTTTGTAGATGTGGCGTAGTGATGAATTACATTTTATATTTGCCACTACAAATTAATATTTTTATATTGTAATAATAATGTATAATACATTTTCCCATGTTTTTCCTACATAATGTAAAAGATAATAGGCTAAAAAAAAAAAAAAAAAAAGGTAAAAATCATAAATTTTTTCTTTCTTTTTTTTTTTTTTTATTTTTAATTGAGTTTTTTTTATTATTTTTTTATTTTATCATTTTGACGAAAAGAAAAGTTATTATGATACATCAATAATAATAATATCATAATACTTTGAAAAAGTCAACATTAAAAGTTTTTTTTTTATAGAATTTTATTTATATTTAAAATACTTACCACCCAATAATAAGACATATACATTTATCATAGAAATTATAATTAAAAGAATATTTGTATAATCAATAATCAATTAATAATTCAATATGAACTCAATACCTACTTCATTAGAAATTTTAAAGAATTCTTGTTCACACATTGACAATGCATTAACAAAAGATTTAAAATTAGCTCATAAATCTTCAGAAAGTATTTTAAGTACGTTTAATGTCCATCTCAATTATATTTTTATTATAGAATTGAAAAAGATTATATTTTCCAACATTCCCAAAATAATATTATCTACTCCAAATAATACTAGATTTTTTTTTTTTTTTTTGATTCCGATAATTTTTTAATCGTGAATTTATGAATATTAATTTTTTTATCATTTTGGAAAAGCTATAGCTATATATATTAAAGTGTATATTAACCCAATATTATAAATATTTAATGTATTTTTCATCATATAGCCAATCCACCAGATTCATATTTTGGTGATAGACAAATTATATACAAGAAACGTACTATAACTCTTCCTGATGCTCTTTTTGAACAATACGATTGTAATTATAGTTTATTATATATAAACTTATTTTGATAAAATTTATTTCAAATCATTAAAAATGTATATTATACGTATATAAATATATGAAAAGCCCTTCAATGTAAATGCTTTATGGGTTTATTCCCAGAAATTAATAGAGCTTGGATTACCATAGATCATAGATTATTTTTATGGAATTTCGAAGATGGGTATGTTTAGAATTGTATTTTATTAGATAAAATTAGTAATAATAAAGTAAATATGTGGAATTTTAATAATATTATAAATGTATATCAAAATAATATATATTAGATCTGATTTTTATGTTTTTGAAGGTCAAGAACAAGTTATTGTTAGTGTTGGTTTAGTAAAACCAATTCCAGGTAGATAATCATGATGAAGTAAAAAAAAATAATATTCAGATAGTTATAAACAGAAAAATAATTAATTTTTATCTTTTTTTAAATATAAATTTTGAAAAAAAATAATCATTGAAATCAACATCAATGACAATAAAAATTCAACACTTTTCAAATATCTTTTTTAAACAATTCAATTTAAATTAAAAAGGTGTTTTCGTTGATGGAATTGAATATATTATTTTATTAGCCACCCCAATAGAAATTATTTTCTTAGGTGTTGCATTTGATAAACCACATAATCCAAGAAGTGAATTAACATTATACCTAACTCATATGAGTATTCCATCTGATAATGTTAGTATGACTTCTATTGTTGGTACTTCAAACGGTAGAATATTTATGTGTGGTAACAATGGTCACATTTATGAACTTCAATATCAAGTAAATAATTCAATAATTTCAAAAAAAAAAAATAATATAATATTAGAATGAAATTTTAAAATAGGAAATAAAAAAAATAATTAATCAATTTCATTTATATTTTTCAATACATAAAATAAAAATTTAAAAAAGGCTGCTGATGGTTGGTTTACAAGAAAATGTAGAAAAATTAATAGATCTTCCAATGCATACACTAATTTAATTCCAACTTTCTTAAAATTAAATCAAGATGGTAATTTAAAAATAACAATGCCTATTAAATTATTAATTATCTATTTAATTGTTCTTTTTACTATTAGACCATTAACATATTGATATATTAATATATATGTAATACTTTTATGCACACTCTTTCTCTCTCTCTCTTTTTTTTTTCTTCACATATTTAAATATTAGAACGTATTGTTAGTATAGCTGTTGATGAAATTCGTCACTTATTATACACTTTAACAAATAAATCAAATATCGAAGTAATTATCACCTGAAAATATATTTCTTTTTTTTATATTGAATCAAAATGAAAACATGACCTATTAAACCTAATTTATTGTGTAATAAAATTTTACTAGGTAATTTATTTGGGTGAAAATATGAATGATTTCCAAAGATTATTCAAATTAACAGATTTATGTAGACAAACCTCAGATATATCATCTGAATTTGTTGATCCAAAGAATTTCCAAATTGTTTCAATTCATACTATATTACCATTAGAATCAAAGATCTTGAATTTAGTTGCAGTTACATCTACTGGTATATATCATTACAATAACAATATAAAAAAGAACCATATAAACATGTTATATATTGCAATTATGTTAACCTGCCATTAATTAAATCCTTTTTTTTCTGCTATTATTATTATTGTAATGTAATCATACTAAAATAGGTTTAAGATTATATTTCTCAGGGTCATCACCTGTTCAATCTTACATGCCATTCCGTAATAGAGTCAATGCTCCACCAGAAAACTTTAGATTAATACACGTCAGACCACCACCAATTATTAATCAAGAACAAGGTAATGGTTACTATCCAAGAATCAGTAACCCACAAATGTCTGTTCATATTGCTGATTATTCTGGTGGTGTGTTACTAGCAAGTAACGCTGTTAGTGAAGAAATGGATGTTTTAATAGGAATGGCTCCATACATGCCATCTGTTATTCACGTAATTAATTTTATAAAATTAACTTTTTTGTATTGGACAATATTATTAATAATACTATTCTTAATAATGTATTTTATGTATATATACTATTTTAAACATTATAAATATTACTTTTTTTTTTTTTATTATTAAATACCTATCATTGACATGCAACGATGGATGGATTAATAATATAATATATTAAATAATTGTATTTATTTGGATCAAAACATTACATTTATTCTACCAACAGGAACAAGGTTTCTCTGAATTAGTTTCAACAATTCCTATTGAAGGAAAAACATGGGCAATTGCTGAAGTTCCAAATTCATTTACAGCAAAATTATTAGATAATAAAAATAATGATGATGTCGATTTAATTTGTAATGAATTAGTAAGTCAACACTTTTTCCCAGTTAGACATTTCTTAGTTTTAACAAATTCTGGTGTCACTGTATTAGCTCAACAACGTCCAATTGATTATTTAAATAGTTTATTAGAAAATTATGATGAAGATTTAAGTTCAATTCGTTCCTTCTTTGAATTCTATACACCAGAACAAGCATGTGCTATGTGTTTAGCCATTACTTGTGGTCATCCATATGCTACTAATTCTACTCCAGGATTACCATCTTATTTAAGTATTGCTCCATCAATTCCAGTTATTGACGCTGCAAAGAGATGCTTCTTTGAATTTGGTGGATACCCAACCTTCACTGGAAGACCATTCAGAAATGATGTTGTCAGTGATGTTGGTAGACCATTAACCATTCCAGAACCAGTATTCAGTGGCAAACACAATGGTCTTGTTCTTTACTTGACTCGTTTATTACGTTCTATTTGGAAACAAAATATCACCAAAAAAATTAATAAGGGTAACAAAAAGAAGCAAGAAATTAGTTTCACTGATCAAGATTTACTTTCCGTTCAAAAGAATTTAAGCTCCTTAAATCAATTCTTTGTTCAAAATCCACAATTTTCTTCTTTACCACATCCAACAGATGAAACTTTAAGAGCTGCTTCTTACCAAGAAAAATTAGAAGCTGATGCCTTCCAAGCTGAAAAACAATCTCTTTACGCTTTACATCAATTATTAGAAAATTGTATTCAAGCCATCTCTTTCTTATTATTATTATTCGATTATGACTTTTCTGGTATTATTCAAAATCTTCCAGAACAAACTCAAAATGAATTATCAGAAATTACTTTTGAAAGTTTAGTATGTACTGCTAAGGGACGTGAAATTGCAAGATATATTGTTGCTGAATTAATTAACAAACAAATCGATGAACATATCGGTATTGATATTTTAAGCGATCTCTTACAACAAAATTGCCCATCATTCTGTACCGCTGATGATGTTATTTTCTATCGTGCTGTTGAATACTTACAAAAGGCCAAGAATACTCAAAACCTTTTAGAAAAGGAAAAACTCTTGAATGAATCCTTGAAATTCTTTACCAAGGTTGCTAACCAAATTGATCAAGAAAAATTAACTAGCATAGTAGAAAGCTTCAAATCCATCAACTATTACCACGGCATTATTGAAATAGCTTTAATTTGTGCTCAAGAATGGGATCCATCTGATCTTGCCAAATCTTGCTATGATGAAAATGTTCCAGAAAACGATTATCGTATTGATATCTTAAAGAAGAGAAAGTATTGCTATGCTTTAGCTTTCAATGGATTAGAAGCTGCCAATATTGCTGCTGCAAATGCATCTATTAATAAGCAACCAGGATCAGCTATCACTGAAGCTATTCTTAGCAGTCAAAGTAAGGCTAAAGAAAAGATTCTTGCTTCACAAGATATTTTATTCCACTACCACATTTATCAATGGCTTATTGAACAAGGTTCTATTGATCAATTATTAGAATTCAACACCCCATTCTTGGAAGAATTCCTTATCAAGAATCCAACTCCAGATTTAGAAAAGGCCAATCTCCTTTGGAGATACTATGTTAGAAACAAGCAATTATTAAAGGCTGCCAATACCTTGGAACAATTAGCTGAAACTGATGAATTTGATATTGATTTACAACAAAGATTAGAATATTTATCATTAGCTGTTACTCATGCTAAGGGTTACACTACCAATAATAAGGATAGCAGTATCTTCCTTTTAGATTTAGAAGAAAAGCTTGAAGTAGCCCAAGTACAATCTATTATCTACAGAAAGATTCAAAGTCTTTCAAATGAAAACAAGGAATATATTCAACATTACTTACAAGAATTAAATAGTAAATTAATGGATATTTCACAATTATACAACCAATATGCTCGTCCATTAGGATTACACGAAGAAGAATTATTAATTTTCTATACCTCTGGTTATAAGGATCCACAATTAATTGAATCTACCTGGAATGGCATTATTAATAACACTCTCAAATCTGATATAGAAGCTGATATTCATCAAAAGTTTGATATCATTGCTAATATTGTTATTCGTTTAGGAAAGAAGTTCTATCCAAATGAAGACGTTTTCCCATTATGTAAATATATGATATAATAGGATATATATATATTTTTGCCAGAAAAAATTAAAAAAAAAAAAACTACACTATTATTTTTTAATCCTTATTATATTCCATATGAAATGTATATTCAATTCTAATATACCTATATTTATAATTCATTTTATAGATGTTTTATGTAATATGTTAGAAAATCTAGAATACCAAGAAATGAATGTAATAGGAAGAGGTTGGGCCATTAATATAATGCGTGAAGTTGGTGTTACCTATCTTGCTTTATTTGAAGTCTTTAACGAAATATACGAAAAGAGAGTAATTATTTTCCTTTTTAATAATGAAAAATATATATATATATATATAATCATACACTTAAAAATAATAGCACTAGGAATGAATAGAACAACACATATATATAAATTACTGAATAAATTTTATTAATGATTTATTTTATTAACAAAAATTTTTAATACGATAGAATTCCCCATGGCATTCTGAAGTTGGTGTAAACTTTTTAATTGAAAACATTTGTATATTGGTCAAGGAATGGTTAAAGAATGAGAATAGAAAGTAATAATAATAATAATAATAATAATAAAATTTTTTATAATACATATATATATTTATTTTTACAAAATATGAAATATAGATGTATATATATATATATATTTCGTATTAACTGTAAAATATACACGATATTGATATGTATTTCATTGACAATTGTCTATATTAACTCTTTTTTTTTTTTTATATATATATATTTATAGCGATATACCAATAAAACTTATTGATGAAGCTTTAACTAAATACATTATGCAATGTTCAAATTCAACTGTAGAAGAAGAATTAAAAAGTATTCAAAAGCATATTAGAGATATTTATTAATTTTGCCTAATTTAAAATAAAAAAAAAAAAAAAAAATCAACAAGTTTAGAACCCCTTACACTCTCCCCACCAATAATTATAATTATTTTAATAATTAGCAATGAATCCATCCAATTTCCTACACACTCACATTTTATAATTTTTAAATACAATTAATTCAATTAAAAAAAAAAAAAAAGAACTAATATTTAAAATTTATTATCAGGAGTAACAAGCAATTTTACAGAAAAGATGAAGGCGAAGACTAAAAAAAGAAGAGAAAAAAAAAAAAAAAAAAAAAAACAAAGATAAAAGAATAAATGAAAAAAAAAAAAAAAATTAATAGTGTATCATTAATTTATTATTTTTTTTATTCACATTCTTTTTAGTATATTTTTATATCAATACTTTTTTTTTTTTCCTTCTTCTTTCTTTCTAATTAATATTTATATACAATTTTTCATTATCCTTTTTTTTATTTTTTTTTTATTTTACTAAAACAATATTATATTAATTAATATTATTATAATTCATTTCTTTTTTAATGTTTGATATATATACTTTATTTAATTTTTATATTTATATATATTTCAATAGGTTATAGTTAATTTATACAACATTATTAAATAAAATAAAATAAAATAAAATAAATAAATAAATAAATAAATAAATAAAAAAAAAACATATTTAATAATTCTTTAAAGTCGTCTTTTTCTTGAAAAAAGGTTTCTTTTTTGGTAATGAAACTTTGTACAAAATTTAATTAAACTTCCAATCAATTATTTTTATTTTCTTTTTTTCAATTTTTAATAATGAAAAAAAATGTATTAAAAAAAAAAACTTTGAAATTTTTGTGGGTGGAACCTTTCCATTATTCATTTTTTATTCTATGAAAAATACATATTTTTTTATATATATATATAAATATATAAATAAATAAAAACCAAAACAATAAAAGTGCAATACTATAAATACACAAGGCATAAATAATATTAAGTAAAAGAGAATATCTAATTTTTTTTCGAAAAAAAAAAAAAAAAAAAAAAAAAAAATGGCATGTGTATTAGATAATCCGGAACAACCAAGAGAATCTTTAATGCAAATTTTTTCTATGGCCAAGGAAGAAAATAAACCAATATATGCCTTGGCTCCTATGGTACGTTATTCAAAATTACCATTTCGTCAATTAGTAAGAAATTATGGTGTTACTGTAGCCTATACCCCTATGATTTTAGCCGATGTTTTTCGTAATTCTAGTGAAGGAAGAGATAATGAATATAGAACCACTTTAGGTATAATAAAAATGTTTTATTTTTTTTTTTTATAAAAATTAAAGACTTTTCTTTTTTATTATTATTTTTAACACATATACACACCATACATATATTCATATATATATATTTAAATTTATAAACTTTTTTTTATATTAAAATAACCTCTATCTATATTTATTTATTTTATTATTGTTAATTTAAAAATTGTATTTACATTTAATGTCTTTACAATTTATCAATGATTTATCAATATAAAATCAACAACAAAAATAAAATGTATAAATAATTTTGTAAAATAGGCGATGTACCAGTTGTTGTACAATTTGCAGCCACTAATGGTAAAGATTTAGCGGATGCCGCAGAAATGGTAGCAAAGTAACTATTTAATATATTCCATGTTTATTTATTTAAATAAAAAAAAAAAGAAATAAATAATAAAGAAATAATGGAACTGAAAAAAAAGATGATAAGAGGAATAAAGAATCAAATTATAATTAGAAATTTCAAAATTTCAAAATTTCAAAATTTCAAAATTTCTAATCTATAAAATTTTAATTTTTAACAAGAAAAAAAAAAAAAAAAAAAAAAAAAAAAAAAAAGAAAATTCACTATAAAACCATTTTATCCATACTTTACTCATTTTTTATATATACAATACTTTTATTCCTATCTATTTATAAATTATAATACTTTTTTTTTTTAAAAAAAAAAAAAGATATGCTAATGGTGTTGATTTAAATTGTGGATGTCCCCAAAAATGGGCCATTCATGAACATATTGGTGCTTATTTAATGGATTGTCCAGAGTTAGTTAGAGATATGGTTAAACAAGTAAGTAATCGAAAAAAAAAAAGAAATATATAAAAGGAATAACTTTTTTTTTTCTTTACCAATTTTTAATTTTTATTAAAACAATAAATATATATATTTTTATTTTTAATTATTAATATTTTTTATCAAAAAAAAAAAAAAAAAAAAAAAAAAAAATAAAAGGTCAAAGCTAGAGTCAATATTCCATGTTCTGTTAAAGTTCGTATTTTACCAGATCAGAAGAAAACCATTGATTATATACGAATGGTAGAAAGTTCTGGAGTTGATTTTATTACTGTTCATGGTCGTACCAAGAAACAAAAAAGTACTGAACCTTGTGATTGGGAAACAATTAAATTGGTAATTTCATCATCCATCCATCCTAATAATAAAAAATCATTATTATCTTGATCCTAAACATAATAATAATAATAATAATAATAATAATAATAATAATAATAATAATAATAATAATAATAATAATAATAATAATAATAATAATAATAATAATAATAATAATAATAATAATAATAATAATAATAATAATAATAATAATAATAATAATAATAATAATAATAATAATAATAATAATAATCATAGTTATTGAATCTTTATTTATTTAAAACTTTTTTATATATATATTTTAATTAGATTAAAGAAAACGTATCTGTACCAGTACTTGGTAATGGTAGTATTTTTAGTAGAAAAGATGCTGATAAATATATATCAGAAACTGGTATTGATGGTGTTATGGCCGGTAGAGGACTTTTAATGAATCCAGGTAAAAAAAAAAAAAAAAAAAAAAAAAAAAAAAAAGAAAAAAAAAACATTAATTAAAGGAAAAAAAAATATATATACACACACATATATATATAACTATTATTTTTAATTATTAATATTAATAATTTATTCAATATATAAACTAAAAATAATTTTTTTTTTATTGTAGCTTTATTTGCTGGTTATGACTATACCCCAATGGAATGTGTTGAACAATTTTTATATAATTCTTTAGCCTATGGTACCAATACCTTTATCTTCCATCACCATCTCATGTATATGTTGGATAGTGTTATGGGAAAAACAGGTAATTTATGGATAGACGTCAAACACCTACCTACCCACGTTATATAAATTATAAAATATATATAAAAATAAATCAATTATTATTAACAGTATAATTTTTATAAATTTTAAAAACTATATATACAAAATTATTATTATTATTATTATTTTAGAAAAAAGAGCCTTTAATGTTTTAACATCGATACCCGGTATTCTTGATTATCTTGAAAAACACTATGATATAACTCCAAAGAATCATTTTATATAATAATCCACCAAAACTTTATTACCACTTACTATAATACCATGTGAAAAGATCTTTTAAGGATAAAAGAGTCTATTTCTGTAGAGAAATTAATATAAAATAAAATATATATATTTTATTATTATTATTATTTATTCATTGTGATTTTCTTTTTCTCTTTCTTTCTCTTTTTTTTTTTTTCTGTAATTTTTTTTTTTATTTTTTAGTAATACATTGACTATTATTATTTTTATTATTTTATAACTATATCTATGAATTTAATCTTTCAAAAAAAAAAAAACATTTTTTCCACACTACTGCCAATAATAAAAATAGGATAATATAAAATATATAGGAATAGTAATTATTATTATTATTATTATTATTCTTTTTATTATTATTATTTTTTTATTATTTTTAAGGTATTATATTAACTTTTGATTAATTATTGTTAATTGTTAATTATTCATGGTAATGAATTTTAATAAGATTTTCAATAGACAGAGATAATGGATGATACCATTTACTTTTTTCTTTTTTTTTCTTTTTTTTTTTTTTAAAAAAAAAAAGGCAAAAGTAAAAAGAAATTAAACTTTTAAAAAAAAAAAAAATTAAATAAAATTATTTATAGGATATATTTAAAAAAAATAAGAAAAAAAAAAAAAAAAGTGTTCTATTATTTGAAATATTATTTGGAATAAGTTATATTTTGTATATTTATATTTTTAATCTATTGAGAGATTATTTATTTATCTTGGGTAAAAAGAAAAGTGCATTTTTGATAAATTTAAATCATTAAATTAATAATTGATAATAATTGGTGTTTTATTTTATTTTTTTTATACACTTCTATTATTATTATTTTTTTTTATTTTGATAAAAGTTTTTTTTTGTGAATATTATAATTCTTATTATTGCTGCAGTTATTGTTGTTATACCATTTGTTTTTATTGCAATATATTATAATGAGTAAGTACATTGGATACATTAGGTAATGATAAACCCCCTTTTTTTTTTTTATATTTTGGAAAATCTTCTTTCTCTTCGTATAGTATCATAGGTAGTTGTAGTTGTACCAACATCAGATTTACTATAGGTATGGGATGTAGTGGTGGTTGCCGCTGAGGTTGGAAAATTATAATTTTTAAAGAGATCATTCATAGTATTAGCAGCTGATGTGGTTGTTGACGTCGTTGTAGGACTATCAAAGTTTGCTGACGCAGATTTTATTAATTTTGAACTATTATAGGTTGCTGGTAAAAAGGAAGTAGAAGGGCTGGTATTACTACCATCATTATTTTTTTGATTAAGGATAGGTTTTGTAAAGCTTGGACCAATACCATTATTTTGTAGGGTACCTTTAATATATTTCATAAAGGATAACATTTGAAATTGAATAGATTGAAAAGACGTTCTCAACGACTGTATTTCTTCTTTTAATCGTATATTTTCATCAATCACCATCATATTATAACGCATTTCCAAATCATTCAAGGTCAAATTCGTATTTTGCATATCACATTTCAGTAATTGCACTTCATTTTCCAATTCTGCCATGGATTCCGATACAGCTTGTTGTTGTTGTATCACCATATTATTATTTTTATAAATGTCTAATTCTCGACGAAGCTCGGTAATTTCATCGGTTAATTGGTATATTTTCCTTTTTAGTTCCGAGTTTTCTGTTTCTAATTGTCTTTGGTTTTTCGTATAAACATTTTCAAAAAAACCTTCAAATTGATGATATTTACAAGACTTTTCATGTTCCTCGACTAATTTTAATTTATCCTGCCAGAGACATCCAAACTTTTTATATTTACACTCTATAATAAGATCTTCTTTAACAGAGGATTCCGCCTTTTCAAATTCTTCACAATTTTTAATATGTTTCTGTTTATGGATGAATGTCATGTTGAAATATAAATTTATGTTTTTACGATAAAAAAATATACATTTTTTATAATAAAACATACATACGCATATATATATTTATTTATATTTATATAGATAGATAAATAGTATAACACATATTATATTTATAAAATAGTATTGTTTGTAATAAAAAGTAGAAGAAGGAAAAAAAAAAAAAAAAAAAAAAAAATTAAAATTTAATTTATAGATATAATTACTATTTTTTGTTTATTTAAAAAACCTACCATTTTATCCTTTTGAAGATATATTTTTTTACAAAATTCACATTCAATTTCTTTATAATCACATTGATTTGAATGTTCTTGTAATTCTTTTTTAATCACTTTTTGATGACAAAGAGAATGAGGACATTCTACTAATTCATATTCACAATGATGATAATGTTCATAAAGGAATTGTCGTTGGCATATATGTGGACATCCATTCATTTTATTTGGACAATATATTTCTAATTCATTAAGAATATTGAGAATTAATCGATCTACCTTTTTAAACTCTTCACACTTTATTTCTTTTCTATCATACGGACAATTATTTGATATTTCAAGTGCCGATAGTATACATTCTTCACAAAAAGTATGTCTAATAGATAAATAAATAAAAAAAAAAAAAGTTTTATAAATATTTAAATTTATTAATAAAAATCAAAATGTATAAAATAGTTTTTTTAAAAAAAAAAAAAAAAAAAAAAATAAGCGAGAAAAATTAAAATTTTATATAATTTTGGTGAGAGGTAGGGATTAGATTGAATTTTAAAAAACTTTTTAAAGTTTTGTTTACTTACCCACAAGGTGTAGCTATTGGATTTAATAAAGGTAAACGACATATTGGGCATAATAAATTAACATTGACAGGATTGACTGTTATTTATATATTTAAATTCAAACAAATGAAAAATAAATAAAAGTAAATATACCATGTAAAAAAAAAAAAAAAAAAAAAAGATTTCATTTTAATTTTAAAATAAATTTTATTTGTAAATTTGAAAAATAATAAAAATTCTTTATGCAAATAAATTATTTTATTGTATATATTAATGAAAGTTAAAAAAAAGAAATAGTACATACCATATCCTATATTTAAATTTTTGAGTAGTCTTAAATTATCTTTTTCATGTTCATCCATTTTAAAAAATATGAAATTAATGAAATTTTATAGTGATTTAAAAAGGTAAATTACAGATAACAATTTATATTTATGTTTTTTTTATATATGTTTATTATTTAAATGTTATCTACAAATAAATATGAAATACTTTAATAATTAATTAAAGAAAAAAAAAAAAAAAATTATTTTTTTTAGAATGAAAACAAATGTGGTTTGAAATATATATAAAAGATGATTGAATATGGTGTGTGATATGTGATTTCAATAGAATTGTATTCTATATATTTATTATTTGAATATTCAATTGAATAAATAAAATTTTATTTTTTTTATTTATTTTCTTTTTTTAATTTTTACTTTTTTTTAAACGAAATGAAATAAAATGAAATAGAAATCTAAATTGTCAGATTTCATTTATATTAATGGACATAAAAATGTAATATGTTTTTTTTTTTACAATTAAAAAAAGTTTTACTTTAATTTGTAATAATGCTATATAATATTTTAATATTATTATATTTACGTTTGCTTTTTTTCCCTTCTTCTTTGTTTGATTTGTTTTCTTTCAATTTCAATGGCCTTTTTCAGTCAATTTTAAGGTTCATCTTCAATTTCTACTTTTAATTTTTCCAAAATAAATTTTTTAAAAAATTAATCATCCTTTAATTAAATACCAATAAATTTTTTAAAATTTAGAATGTGAAAAATTTAAAAAAAATACAGAAAAATCAAATTTTTTTAATTATGAAAAAAATCTTTTTTTTTTACTTTTCTTTATTTAATTGTAGTAGTAGTAATAATAATAATAATAATAATAATAATAATAATTAGAATAATAATTAGAATAATAATAATAATAATAATAATCTATAATAATAATAATAATCTATAATAATAATAATAATAATAATAATAAACATAATAAACATAATAATAATAATAATAATAATAATAATAATAATTAGAATAATAATAATAATAATAATAATAATAATAATAATAATAATCATAATAATAATAAATAAAATAATAATAATAATAATAATAATAATAATAATAATAATAATAATAATAATAATAATAATCGGTAATAATCGGTAATAGTAATGTTAGTAATAATAATTATAATAAAAGATACTTTTTTTATTGAATAATTCATTCATTCTTTCTTTCTTTCCTTTATTATTTATTTAATATTATAATTTTAGAGTTCTTTTTATTTAATTAAAATTTTTATAAATAAAACATATATATATGTTAACATTCTTTTTCACTATAATGTACAAATTCTTTATCTTTTTTTTTTTAATGAATAATATATGTCTATGTAATATTATAATATCGATAATATACTCTAATCATTAAAGTATTATTTTCTTTCTGAACAGTATTATTTATTTATGATATAGTAATATTATGTAGTAATATTATATACATTTTAATTTTACTAAATATTAATAAGCATTTTAATTTTTTTTGCTTATTTATATATTTTAATATCTTTCCTCTTTCTCTCTTTCTTACATACTTACACTTTTAATATTATTATTAATAATTTAAAATTTTAAAAGTTTTTTTTTATATATATAACTTATTAGAATTTTTATTTAACATTCTATATTTTTTTTATCCTATTAGAAAATAAATGACTTTGTCTAAATTTCTTTTTTTAAAAAAAATAATCACATTTTAAGTAAATGAAAAATAACCACCATTATTACAATCACCCTTTCATAATAATAAATAATAGAATAAAAAAAGTTATGTATTTCTTGAATCTATTAATTAATAAATAAAGATAAAAAAGGTTTAATTCATAATAAATATTATGAAATAGTTTAATTCTAAATTCTAAAACAATATTTTAAATATATATATATATATATTAACTTTTTTGAAAAGAATAATTTTATTATTCATAAAGTCTTTCTTTATGTCTTGTTCATATTAAAAGTTTGTTTTCATTTTGTATATATTCTTTTAAATAAAACTAACTAAAAGAGAGTTGTAGGAACAGGATAATATAAAACTGAATGTCATTTAATTATATTTTAATTGGTGTTATTTCTTTCTTTTTTTTTTTTTTAAAAAAAAAACAATTCTTTTACTTTTAAATTATTAAGAATATTTCATCTTTTTAAACCTTCAAAATGGAACATACATCAAAGAGGGAAAAATAAAAAATTTATTATTTATAGTTTGCTATTCAATTTATAATATATTTATAATATAATATTTAATATTCATAAATATATTGTATATTTATTATTAATATAATTATAATTTTTTATTTATTTTTAATGTATTTTATTTAAATTAAAATACATTTTTAATAATAATTAAGGTTTTGTAGCTACATTACATTTTATTATTCATTAAAATTTATATAAAAATATTAATAAATGAAATATAAAACTTTAATTATTAATAAATTGAGAATTTTTATTCTATGTATCATTTTTATTTTGTTATTATGAAATAGGTAAAATGTTAGTATGCATTCTTTTTCTTTCTTTCATAGTAGGCTTATTAGGGCCATTTTTATAAAGTATTTTAAGCAGTAACAATGAAGTAGTGAATTTTTTTTAAAATTCTTTTTTTTATCAAAAGGTTTATTATTGATAAGGGAAGAAAAAAGTCCTTGCCTAAATGATGTTATTATTTGTTTGTGGCTTAGCAAACCAATATTAAATATTATGTACAATAAAAGAGAGATAAAAGTTATTTCCATAGAAAAAAGTTATTTATCTTTAATATTTGTATACATATAATTAACAAGCCATATATTTACGTATATTACACGTCAATAAAAAAATATCATATTTATTTATCCCAATTTAGCCAATCAATATATTTTTATTATTATTCAATATATTATGATTATACTATGAATATATTAGAAATATTTTACCAAATTATTATCTATATGAAAATTTAAATTACAAAATTTAAAAAAATATATTTTTAATCTATTTTATATTAATATATGATACAATATATGCATATTATATATTACATTAATATAACAATATATTTTATTTCTTATATAATAATAAATTGGAAATATGTTTAATCTTTTTAGAGGCTTTCAACTTTATTTATTATAAAATCAGATTCGATAAACACTAACCCTTTACTACCTGGGAATTTTACAAACTTTAATAAGGGCAGAAGATTTTATATATAAATAAAAGCGAAAGCTGTACTTGGAAGAACTTTATTCTTAATGCATGGATAGTCAAATTTTCAATTCTTAAAATATACCTTTTTCATTCTTTTTTATTTTTCTGGTATTTTTGAGATAAAAGGAATTTCCTTTTTTGGTTTGTGGTGATTTTTTTTATTTTCCTTTGTATGAAATTTTAAATGATTTCATTTATTTCTTTATATATTAAATTATTTTATAATCTATTACTATTATATTATTCAATTTATTTTTAATATATTGGTTATAAAGTGTGGAAAAAAAATTAATTTTTTTTTTGTAAAAATTTTAATCTAAATATACAAAAAAAAACAACAAAAAAAAAAAAGTAAAAAAGAGCAATTTAAAAAAGAAAAAAGCAATCTTAAAAGTGTTTTTTATACTTAAAAAGTTGACGAAAAGAAGGAACAAAAAGCAATTTTATTAGGAATTTTTTAAAAAAAAGCATTAATAAAAGAAAGTAAAAAAAAAACGATAAAGAAAATCACATTTTAAAAGAAAGAAAAAAGGACAAATCATAACAATAAAATAACAATAACAAAAGAGGAAAAAAAAAAAGTGCACTTTTATTATTTTATTTTAGAAAAGAAAAGGTATAATATCATTTTTTAAAAATTTCAATCTTTGAATAAAATAAAGTGTGAAAATAGAGAGAAAGAGAAAAAAAAAAAAAAAAAAAGGAAAATAAAAATATTAAATAATATGGCTACATTTAAATAAAAAAATAGAATTTTAAAATTTCAATATATAGAATAGATGGTTAAACATCAACTCTTCATATAATATCATTTATTAATCTTTATATTTTGATTTAGTTATTACATTGTTCATATTATTAACTAAATTGATATATATTATTTGATTTTATTATATTTATTATATATTAATATTAATAATATTAATATTATCCATAGGTTAATAATATACTTTTAAGAAAAAGAATATAATAAAAATAGCAATTATAGGATTGTTGGAAATTAAATTGTATTATATGTAAAAGTATGATATAATAAAAACAGGCTATTTTTTTTTAAAAGGACCAAAATAAAATATTTTTATTTTTTTTTTTTTTATAAAAAAAAAAAAAAAAAAAGACATTTTTTAAAAAAAAAAAAATTAAAGAAAAAAAAAAAAGTCATGACTTCTTCCCTTGTTGAAAATCTGATTAATTCCAAAGTAAAAAGTCACTATGAATTATATGTTCAACTAGGAAGCTTTAAAAATATTGATATAAGATATTCAGGGTAATTAACAATAATTATAAAAAATTAAAAAAAAAAAAAATAAAATAAAATTACAAAAAGTTAAACTTCCTATAAATAAAAATAAACAGTTATTAATAATAAATAAATATCTTATTATTTTTCATAGAAAATATCAAGTAAGAATAAGAGCATTTATTGGACCCAA